>JADAQX010000712.1:0-27352 GCA_015476325.1 Cardiosporidium cionae
TGCGTCACGAGTTATGATTATCGAATTAAGTTAGGCCACTCAAGAGGTTAAGTTTATTGCATTTTTAGATTAGTTATTCCTCTCTCTGCTTAAAGAATGTGTTTTAAAAGTAGAAATAGTTTTGACCCAAACGAAACTATCGCAAAGTCGAATCTTTTACATGTCCTCAAAAAGTAATTCGAAAACTCACTAAGACATGTAAGAAGTAGTGGGGAGCTGGAGTCAAAGTAAAATACGACTGGCAAATTCTTGCGAAAGAATGTGAGAATTACAGCGTAAGTCTTTCTTAATCATCCTTTATTTTCAAGAGTATTTGGATAGAAGTATTCTTAAGAAAAGCTACCTTTCTAATAGCTGCTTTCTTTTTTTCCTTAACTCGATGATAAATCATAGTTGTCTGCAATTGATTCCTTGTGAGTTCTTTGGCTTGTTTGACGTAGTTTGCATATAAGCTATCTTATACGTGAAAATTGTTAACTCATATGACGGCACTCTTACTCCTAGAAGGATTAGGCTGAAGCTGAATTAGAAGTAGGTGGGGTTGTTTTGTTGAGACGCGTAGCGTAGAGTCTTATTTTATTGATATGAAGAAGAGAGGATAACAGGTAACCAGATGAAGACTTACTTACCTAATTTAAACTTGGATGTCCTACGAAAGTATAATTTACGATGTACCTAATATAAAAATGCAAACTAGTAAACTTAGAAACTACAAAAAAAAAGGATGCTGACAGATATTTTATATCTCTACTTGCAAAGGAAAGAAAATAGTTGTATAAAAACCTGATCAGGTTATTGGTTGTAATTGTTATCAAAATCAATCCTACCTGATTGATCAAAATTAATTTAAGTATCGCTCAGATCAAAGCAAATACTACCAAAGGAAAAGATGAACCTAATTGAATCTAATCTAAATATATAATGAATCTTAACCTAGAAAAATTTCCAAAACTAATAATAACTAGAAACTGCTGGAAGAAGACTACCTAATCCAAAAGCTACTGTAAGAAGAATTAATTTGTTAAGATACCTATCACTTCTTAAACCTACTAACTTCATCGTTAAAATTTGTAACACTAGGGGGTTAATATTCATTACTTTTGGGGTAAGTGATTAGTACTTTTAGGCATTGTCCGTAAATGTACTAAATACAAACTCTCTCAATTAGGTCTAACATGTCCCATTGTTAACAAATATACATTCACACATGACATTAAACGCACTAAATTAGATTCATATACAATATACACTTGCTACATTTTATCTTGAATTTACATTTCGTTAGAAACACATCCTTCTAGCAATATTTTACCGGCTCTCTGCAGTGGCACGTATTTTCTCGAAAAAACGGCTAGCAAAGTGTAGTGCTTTTTTGAGTGAAAAACTAGTCACCCCCCCCTACTGTAGTAAAATGGCCTTCGACGATGTTGAATATATTTAAAAAGAACACACAAGTGGAAATTGCTCTTATCTCTTGATATATAGAGAAGTAAACGAAGATCTATTATTTAGCGTGGTATATATAAAGGAGATACAGTGCATTCGATCTAGCATATCCAAAAATGGAGAAACATGTCGTTTTCAAATATATTGTAAAATTGTACTAATATCTGTGTTTAGTAAAAGATGATCTTCAACAAGAATACCTAAGAGCAAAAGTTTTTATGTTGTTGTAGAACACTTTGTAGAATATAGAAATCATCTTGAGGAAATATCAACAGTGTTGCACACATTCGCTGAGAATGCTTTGTCACTCCTTTTTTCTCAACAGGAATGTATTATTGTAGACCAACTAAATACACATCTGTTTAGAATTGTTACCATAATTGATTTTCCAAGTGATGTAAGCTTAAAACTGAATGATTGTTTAATATATTTTGCACGTTGTTATATTTGTTTTTACTGCAAGGAGTACACACATTGCATGTATGCAACAACGCTAGAATCCGAAGGTGCTTTAGTAAGCAATATTTTCTTAAAAAACACTTACTTATTCCGGTTTATTATTTTCGCTTGCAACACAGCAAATCCCTGCAGCAAAAAATAGTCAAAGCTGCTATATGTGCATGACACAAAAACTTAGTCACTTTTAAGAAGAGTAACACCTCTGGCGGGGAATTACACACGAAAAATACTGCAATGAATATGAAGACACAACGTCCTGGGCGGACAAAAAAAGGCTTGCTATATCCCAAGTACGCGCATTCCATTTTTCCCATGTGAAAGCCAAGCACACAAAACCAGCAAGAATTGTCTATTTTATTTGTTTTAAACTCGCAAAGAGCGTATCAATAACTTTATAGTATCAAAAATCATCTATGTTTAAAGTTTTCATTTTAAAAAGCTTCCAGTATACGTGATGCGACCGGATAATTTTAGGCACAAATAGTGCATCGGAGAAAGCAATAATTATGGTATTGTTATGCCTCAGACTTGATAAAACGAAAGACTTTCAAATCACCCTCGAGCGAATGTTTAGAAACGGTTTAATTTACACGTTCAAAGTTAACTGTGAATAAAAGATTGGATTATTATTAGGAGCTCCGCCTACGCTCTCTAATCGTGAAAGCCAACCGCACTTCGAAATGTTTAACAATGTCAAAAATCGTAAAACGAATAGGTTTTCTAAGTTGAATAATATATTTACAATTTCTCGTCATCAATACAAAACGTAAAGTAGTCAATAATCAAAAGATTAATTCTCTTTTAAAAACTGAATCGTGCTCTTTAAGTCTTTGTTGCTTTCCCCGTCCAACATTCATAAGTTGCTGACGCTAGGTGTCGGCGCATATCAGATATCAATCACGGATATCGAATGCCAACAGAAGTTATCATGCGCAGTCGATTATGAAGATACACAATTTTTTTTCCTTACTTCGATGAAAATTAAAATTCTTATTGTTTTTCTTTAAATTATTTCTGCTATTGTTACTATTTCTTGATTTGATGAATTCTATGTTTATCTATTCGCGTTTTCATACGATTAAATATTTGAATATAAAGTTTTTGCGTTACTTTTTTCTTCTCAATTTCGTCGTGTGAAACGCTTAGTTATTTTCTGTTTAGTGATTTGCGATTGGCTTTCATGAGTAAGGAGCGTTGGTGGAGCTCATTACACACTCTTTAGTTATATTTACTTCTTCATTAATTAATTTTACCGCTATCTTTCTTTAAATTAACTCAATTGCTACTTGTTCGAAATTGTGTTTATTGTTTATAAGGTCATCTGATGCATGCGAATTGTTATGCCCGGAAGTGAACGTGGATCCAGAATCCTCCCTATTGCTCGACAGTAAGCTTAAAACTAATCAACCTAACTTAAGTTAGTTTATCGAAAGTTAGCGTTGAAGTTAATTAATGAGGAAGTAAATATAACTAAAGAGTTTGTAAAGAGCTCTACCAATGCTCCTTATTCATGAAAACCAATTGCAAATCACTAAACAGAAAAAATAAGCGCTTCACACAACGCAATCGAAAAGGGAAAATTAAAAGTGAAAACTGATTAGCAAAATATCTAATCGTAGGTAAAAGCGAATAAACAAACGTAGAAATCATCAAATCAAAAATAGCAGAAATAATTCTAAGAAGCAAAGCACATAAAAATAATCATTCAGGTAAGAAACAAAACTGAATCTTCATAATCGTCTTCGCATGATAACTTCTGTTGACATTTGATGTCCGTGATTGATATCGCAATCATTGCTTTTCCCTATGCGCCATTTGTGCCTAAAATTGTCCAGGCACATCAACAAGCACAAATTAAAAAAAATCCTTTTTTTGAAAAAAAATCTTTGATGTAAGTTAGAAATTGTAAGTGTTAGTGCCTACAAAATTTAAAATAATGTAACTTTATTAAAGAAATGTTTAAATGAATTAATTTGTTAGTGACTTGAGGAGAGTCAAAGGCACACATTGCTTATTGTATGTAAGGTTACGCATATTTTTTAGCTTTTACGATAGTTGGATCTGACGTAGCTGGGCGCGGTTGAAGCTCAGTTTAATTCATCGTCAACTTATATTGCTTTTGTGAAAACTAGAATATAGATATCGGTTGCTTTTTTGAAGTATTTTCTAGGATCTGCTAATTGTGTAACACAATTATATTCCCAAAATATATCTTTGAAATTAGAGTTTGAAAAAGTTTTATCACTACGCTAGAACATCTGCTGGACAAGAGATCCTATTGTACGTTCATAAAGGAAAAGTTCTAACGTTTTGTAGCCCAAAACAGTTTATGTCGTTTATGCGGTCTCCAATTCTACCTTCTTTTATCATTTTGTTCATTATCGAACACGTAGGATTTAAAATGTAATCAAGTATAAGGGGTAAAGTCTGTCACCATTGATGTACCCGGATAATTTAGGCACAAATAATTATCGGGAAAAGCAATAATTCAAGCAAGCGCAGCGAACGCGAGCTTAGATTGTTTCAACAATCGTGGATGGCAAATGTCAACTGAAGTTAACATTAATAAATGAAGAAGAAAATACAGTTAATTTGTTTTCACTGCTTTTCAACTTTGAATTCTTTTCTAGAAGTGTTTTACCTTTTGCAAAATTACCTATCGTTAATTGTTGAATTGTCTCGCTAAGAAAATCAATTGTTTCTAATTTTAATTTTTTTAACTTTCCCTATTCCGCTACGTTGTGTAACTTTTTGTTATCTTCTGTTTAGTGAGTTGTGGTTGGCTTTCACGGTGTTGAGTGTTGGAGGTGTTTTTACGAACTTACGAATTCTTTTATTTTCATATCTAACCTCTTCATCGCAGAGTTTTATCTATAATCTAAGATTCTAATTTAGTTGCTAGTTATAATTTGCTTTCGGGCAATAGGATTTCTGAAACCGCGTTAAATACCGGGTATAACAACCACATTACACTTAAATGCATACTCTACCATTTCGACAAGTCATTCATTTGTTAAGCACAAAAAGTACTAAGAACAATCTGATGTGCCCGAACAATTTAGGCACAAATATCGTATCGAGGAAAGCATTAGGGCATGCATGCATTGCGATGTCATTGACGGACAGCAAATGTCAACAGAAGTTAACATCAACGGACGATAATGAAGATACAATGAAGGGACTTAATTAATTAGAGACTTTGATTATTGGGAGAATTATTTTTCTTTGTTTTTCTTTTTCTACTTTCGAATTAGATGTTTTCTATGTTCAATTATTTTCTTTTAAATTACAAATAGCTATTTTCGGTTACGAATTTTATCTGTGCTTGTTCTTTATCATTTTCGTTGCGAAACGTCCAGTTTCTTCTGTGAGTGATTTGCGGTTGGCTTTCACGAGTAAAGAGCGTTGGTGGAACTCATTACAACTTAGATATCTATTCTACTTTCTTTTAAATTACTTTAGATGCTAGCGATCGCAAATGTAACACGGACATTACACCGAGCTCAACGCAACGCTCTTTTAGAATAATTTATATTATAATGATTGTGTAGTGTCGATACCATTTTACCATATGTGTAAATGCTTAGATATTTCGGTTGCAGTGTTTAGTTTCTCATGCCTTATAATACGTTAGTAATTATGAAGTTAGCTTACACCTACTCTAGGTTCTAGTTGACACCAACCCCACATAGACACATGCTTCGTGGCGCACGATGATGATAGCATTTTCGAGCATGGATTAAATACTTCTCAACACCCTATATACATATCAGCCTTAGGTAGAGAAAAGATTGTTTTTTCTTCTTCTCTTCAGACTTTTCTTTTCCCAATCCTTTTCGTAGTAAGCAGCCCCTTGCAAGGTAGCATATATTCTTGTTTTGCCCTTTTTCCTTTACAATAGTTATTAGATATTTTTCCTTTGTTTTTCTATTGCTACAAACGAGTACCTTTATTTCCGTGTATAAGAACAGATCGAACTTTAAATTAACATATAGAATAACTTGATCACGAAAAAAGAGAAATAATTAGCTGGAATCGAGTTATCGATAGGTGAAAACGTGACGAAGAGAACACTCTAGATTACCACGTTTACAGCTAAATTGACTTATTTGAGGTTTACTAGTTTTAAGTTTGCTTTCGGGCAATAGATGATGTGCCCGGACAATTTAGGCACAAACTAGTATCGGGGAAAGCAATAAGTAAGATTGTATCAATGATAACGGATGGAAAACGTCAACGGAAGTTAACATGGAATCACGAAGAAGATATACTTAACTTTTATCTTTTTACCTTTTTGTTATGATTCTTTTTCCAATTTGATTTCTTTTGCTGGAGCGTTTTACATTTACAGAGTTGCCTATCTTTAATTGTTGAATTGTCTCGCTACAATAGTTTTGATACAAGTTTTCCTTCTTTTAGCTTTTCTTATTTGTTACATTGCGTAACCTTTTCGTTTTCTTTTGAGTTGCGGTTGGCTTTCACGGTAATGAGCGTTGGTGGAGCTCTTACGAACCTACAAATTTTTTTCTTTTTGAATCTAACATCTTCATAGCTGAGTTTTGTCTATAAATTACGATTCTAATTAAGTTGCTAGTTATCATTTGCTTTCGGGCAATAGGATTTCTGAAACCGCGTTAAGTACCGGGTATATCAATAGGGTTTCTGGATTCGCGTCATCTTCCGGGTATATCACAACCAACAAGGGTACCAAACGCTAATCTAGAATGAGTGGTGAGGTATTACACATTTAAACAGCAATCATTTATAATTTATAATTGAAACATATTTACATCCGGAAACATTTAAAAGATTGTCTTTTTCGTTGTGCCGTCAATATCTTAAACTTTTTGGTGGAATCCAGACACGTGTAAGTACATGCGCTACCACAAAAAAGAAAAAGCTAATGAATTCAATACCTTGTCATCAGAGTTTTATTATTACTAGACATATCGAATAGTACCTTTTTTAGAGTAATTCTTCCTATGATGTAGCAACTGTTTTAAAAACTTTTCAGATATCCCTCGCATAATATTTTTTGCTAAAAGATGCCATTCCGAAGAGTCATGCAAAATATAACTGTTTGCAACGGGAAATTCTTGCCTTCACATACTAAAAAAATATTTCAAAACAACTATTCTTTCAACGCTTACAATTACCAAACCCTTGGAGATAATCAGTTGCATAAAATAAAGGTGCTTTCACAAGTTTACATGCGGACAAAAAACCCTTAATTTTTTTATGCGATTTGTTTTTTCTTAAGATTAAATTTGGTCTCTGTAAAGTGATATAATCATGTAACACTTTTTCGTTTCGTAATAACATTGAAACATGCAACTAGAAAAAAGAAAACATTTTTTGCTCAAAGTTAGTTAGAAATAAGTTAACCTCTTGTAAAAGAGAATAAAGGCATAACAAGGTTATAGGTTGCGAAGTATGTACATTTGGAAGAGATGTACTTTGAAATAACAATTTCCTTTTGACTTCTGTAAGAGAAATACAGTCGATCAAAGCACAAAACTCGGGCAGCTGCCATTCAATTCTTGAAGCTTTGCATACTAGTGTAGACGAATTCTTATGTACTACACTGCCTGTTTGATCCTTAGAAGAATGAGCTTATACAATTGCGTTTAGCAGCTGTAAAAAAAGTAAGTAGATATTTTCCTGAATCTATTCAAATTCAATAGAAGAATAAAGATGTAACTAAATCTTACTATACTGAGCTCCTATGTATCTCTGTTACTAAGAGAAAAATGAGATTTTGCTTTAGGAACCTGATAATGGAACAATGACTTGGTAAAGTAGAGGCAGGGAAATATTGGATATACTGCCCTATTTTCGTTCATGGTAAAGAGCATGTCTAAGCTGTTACCGTGTTCTATCCACAATCTGCAAAATTTTTTATATGTAACACTTTGAGCTTGGACAGCGAGTACTCACAGCGGCAGCTTTCTGCACACGTTCAGGATTATAGTCTATGTGACATAGGGCAGGTGATGTTACTGTATGTCATTGCAACGAAGTTTGTTCTATCGTATACCCAATTGTAGTGACAAGTAGTACGTGCCACCTCCTTGCTCTTATTCTCCATATATCGTTGCTGAGATCTTTGGTTTTTACTTGCACGCGTGTAAATGGAGTGTTATTTCGTGTCCTCGCACGACTTGTTGTTGCCTGTATTTCTTCACCGTGTGCAAAAACATTTGTGGTAAGTAAGGGTACTTGTATTTCAAATAAATAACTACTTTACAGGCTTACTTATAAGTGCAAACAAAGAGAAATTTGTAATATAAGCCAGGAATTGCAGAGTTTCATGAAAATTTTTCTCATGTGCGAAGAAGGGTACAACTGTAATTTGATCGAATTTAAATGTTTGCAGTTCGCAATTCAAACCGAACTACAGATGTCAGCAGGTTGGTGTACTATACCATCTCTTGAACCAAAATATACGTCTTTACAATCCTGCTTTGTACAACTCTACTGAGATGAGTCTCTATAGTAAGAGTTCTTTTTACTCCGTTTTACACTAGTCGAAAGGTAATCATTTAGTTTAGTAATGCCAGAGGAAATGTGATGGAAAATGAGGCGCAAACTTTATGAAAATGTAGGAACACGGGAACCTTTTAATTTACTTTTTGTAATTCATAGAAGGTATATGCCTTCATTACATGTACACAATTCCCTTTTTCGGTAGTAGAACTAGTATTGTCTAAAAGCTTGTACAGCGATGCGTAAATAGCGTAGCATATAACAAACCAATTTTCATTTTTCGGAGATTATTTTTATCGAGCCTGGCATTTTTTTTTACGGTAGGTCATTCGAATTGAGAGATCCAGTATAGAGGTAGGTGAACGAGCTAATTATGTGGTAATTGTAAATAAACGAGTACTTGGAAAAGCATATTATTCTTGTAGTATATTACACGGCTTTTAAAATATTCATATATTAGCTTAAGGAATCGCAAAAACGTACTGGGAACACCGTGCTTAACATGAAACGCACAGTAACATTGCTAGTTTAAAATGCATTGATGTTAGGTTAGAATTCTCATAAACGCACCAAACCGTGGACAGAATATGGAAGATTTCAACGTGGATAGCACAACCGCGCTGCTAAAAAGAGATGTGACTAAACTTGGTTGTGGCAATCACAATACTTCATCGATCGAAGCTGATACGACAATGAACGTGAAATCAAAGGTATAGTTAGAAATTTACCACGTACATGTTAGTTGTTTAGTTCTTTTTCAAACATTATTTATAACTTACTTAATAGTACAGATGATTTAAGTAATAAAGTCAGCACAGTTTGCAAATGCTCTACAGGCTTCACCCGAGATATGTCACATTGCACCAATTGAGGAAAAATTATTCTTTAGACCAGCCTCAAGCACAAATGGACGTAAAGAAAATGCGCCAGAAAATATGATTTTCAAACTAATTAGTTGTAGTCAGCCTTACTCCAGGTGTATAAGCGAATTTGATTCAATATCTGTGTAACGTTAGCAAGGAAATCATAGTGAAATGTGATTATAACTGCAGATTGTCTATGCTCTTCTACGGAATGCTACATCAAACAGGCAACTCTCTCAACTTGCCCCAGTTAATAACGGTAACATCTTGCAATATATCGCTACTTCATTTTTAAAAATTAAAACCCGTAACAAGCTCCTGCAAATAAAGTCTCCCTATATTCGCGAATAGATTGCCTGCATTAATAGATTACTGTTATTACTCATTCAGCGATATAATACAAAAGAAGAGTCAAATTTCCAAGGCAATATTCAAAAAATAACGACATTTGATCAAGAAAATGGTATAGCTATATTTTTTATATTAATGAGTATGAAAGAAACATACTCAAATAAACCAAAACATACAATTTCATTGTTGCAATATAACTCTACTAATTTACGTCTTTGCAAACACCCAACTTAGTGCTAAATATTTTAATACGTATTTGCATACATACAGAAACACAGAAAAACCAAAATGAAGAAGATTCCAGCCTTGCTCTAAGTTGGCCTACCGGGGAACCTTCAGCCTCATGTCGACCTCCAGGATTCGATGGGCCAAATTCCGTCGTCGCTTTAGCATGTCAACACTATAGTCAAAATAAGGGGAAACAAGAGGGCAACATGACTCGTATGAGCGAAGATGTAGAACACGTACACAACGCAAACAAAATTGGCAAAAAGCGGTATGAAATCGGAAAAATGTCCCAGAAAAGCTGACTCGGTAGCATATCTTCCTATTAACACTTCCATATATTATCCATTAAGCATTTACCTTTGTTTATAGGGCGCATCACGTTATTTTGGGCACAACAGATAAGAGCTTTATACCCAAATTTCATCCAAAGCTCAATCGACATCCCTGCCCTAAGTTATTGCGGTGCGTGAACTTCACGTTTTGTTTACGATACTGTTAAAAATTTTGAAAGGATCGAGCTTGTGCAATAATTGCCCGCATTCAATATTCTGTGTATGAATAAATATAGGAAAACACAAGAAGAAATTGTTAAACTAGTCAACTCCTCAATGGGGAAGAGTATTTCCTTAGACAAATTTATTAATGCATACTCCAAGAAATTTGGTGCCCCTCTAAACCCTTCAACTCTGGGATTTGTCGACATGCACGAATTGGTTGATAGTGTCTATCCATCCCTATCAATTGAAGAAGCATTCCCTGGTGAAAATGCGGATACATCATTAAATTTTACTTCAAATACACTGGTGAAGTTTGTTTGCCCTTTGAAAAACAGCGACGAATTGCTACTTATTCACTCTTTAATCAATATAATATCTGATTGTACTGAATACAATATTGATCCAATGCTTGATAAAACACCACGATTCGACGGTCTCTCAGTCTCCCAAATCCCAACAGAATGGAAAAAACGCTTTGGGGAGATTTCTAGTTTTCAAAAATTAAAATCGATCTGCAAAGTTACTAATTTAGAAAACTTTATCAAGGCTATTCCAGGGATTATATCTATTATATTTCCTAATGAAACGAAGGTACGCTGCATTGCTAAGCAAGCAAAGAAATGATAAAATAAGCTGAATTGAACTAAAAAAAAAGATATGCTATATAGCCAAGGATGGAGAATGAAGTTATGCATTTCAAAAAATAATTGACCTCGAAGAATAGTTAAGATACTTAAATTACAAACGTTGAACCGGAAAGTAGATGTTTTTTCAAATGAATTTATTCGCCAGGTATACATAAAAAAAGGGATTCGTATCCCTGATGCGGACGTTGCAGCATACGTGTTCAAATCTTTATACTTGGATGAGCAACTTATACAACCCCATCAAGCAAAGCTGCAGACCTTGCACTCAGAGCAACACGCATACACTCCATCACATGCTTCTCGCAATCCTACGCAAACTAATGTAACATCTCCTACTCAAAAAAAAATTCTCACCAGTAGAGGTGAAATCAAGAATATAAACGGATTGAGTGAATTGGAACCAGAGATTTCGAACAGCACAACTCCCAATTTGAAAGATGAGAAAGCAAATAATTTTTCAGAAGCATTCTTCCCCAATTTAAATTTTAAGCAAACTTCATTAGAACACAATTTTGGATATCCTAGCACCCTTAATCAGGAATTGCTTTCTTGTTTGATGCAACCAAAGACACACACCCCCAAGACAAGGTCATACAAGATACTTGACACTGCAACACCAACATCAAAGCCCCTTCTACAAAAAGTACGATCGTATATAAATCAAAATTCCAACAACGCCTCGACTATCCAATATTGCGAAGATGTAGTCCCTCACAATGGGATAGGACCTTTTACAGAATCGTCTGAGTTAAATATTAATCCATTGAAGAGCAACCCAATGGGGGGATCGGATTCCATGAATGAAGAAACTTTGTCTGCTCGTATTCGAACGCAACTTTATCAAATGCTTTTTGAGTTGATTGCAGTTGGTTGCGAGAAACAAAAGATAAGGTGGAAAAAGGGGGAAGATCTGGTAGAACTGGAAGAGGAGTCCGTTGCATTTGCTGGCGAAGAGAAAAATACACAGGACAGTACCACTGGGGAGAAAAATGCAAAAGATTGCGAAAGGGAAAGTGCAGATGAAGATGGTAACGAAGAGGAGGAAGAATTTAGTGACTGTACCCCAGTCGCAATTTTTTCAATGGATCCCCTCGAAAAACGGTTACGGAAGAAGAGAGAAAAAAAAGAGAAGCGTCGTCGCAAAAAAGCAAAGCTGCGTGTTTTGGAGCGTGCGGCCGTCACCATGTCGGATTCAACTGCAGAAAACGAATGGTCAACAGTAAGGAAATGCGATGAAAGTGCCTTGAAGTTTTCACGAACAGAGTCACAATTACGAGTCAGTTTACCCCAAGGTTGGTCACGCTTGGAAAATGCCTGTAGTGAACACGCTATACAAGCTAATCATATGACGCCAACGTTGCCGTCGCTTTCGATACTCCCACGAAAAGAGGTAGAAAAACGGCGTCGAGACTATCGATTACGTGCTGTAGGGGTTCTAGTTTCTTCTATAAAAGCGGAATGGATTCGTAGATATGGGGAGCAATGCCCTTTAACTTTCTACATGAACTACTTCGGGATACGTAAGATGAAAATACTTCTACAGGAAGTCCCAAATCTAATCATACATGGCTCTGGAGGCTATATGCGAGTAGCTACCTTGGAACATACAAAGGAAGTATGGGATCAGCACCCTGTTGAGATGCGAGATAGAGATATTTACGCAGGAATACCATGCTTTGCTACTCATTTTAGTTTACAACCATCTTTTCGTGTCGAGAAATATATCACAGTTCGTATGCCAGAAATACAAATGCAACCTCTAAACTCTTCTCCATTACAAAACTTCAATGAAGCAATTTCCGAGGAAAATATTCAAATGTCAAATAGAAATGCAGTAATCAAAGTGAACGATTGTATAAAGGAGGGAGTGTTTGAAGACAACACTACGGGATACACTAGCTGTATTCCCTATGATCATGGAAGTAGTAAGCTACTATCATGCGATTGTTTTGCTTGTTCCAACTTAAAATACAGAGATTTGAAATATCATTTGTGCAGGTAAAAATAATGAACTATTAAAATTTTTTTCACGCTATATGCATATCAAGCAGTTGTATATTTCCTCTTAGCGCAACGATATGGAAGGTTTCATTTTGTGTACTTTCTTCAGGCTAGTTTTTTACCTAATTTCAAAAGTTACTGAGAATCAAATTGCCGATCACCACTTTGAGAAAAATAGAGAAGAAAAATATCCGCAGGAAGAGAAGCAGATGCATGAATTAGATGATCAAAGTGTCGAGACAATGGTACGAATATTTTACGTCGCTGTACATGATAAAGCAATCTAACGTTTTCTGGTTAATGTAATAAAAATTTAAAAGCTTTGAGCTACACAAGAGACGATGTAGCCTTCTTTATATGAGGAACGTACTCTTTGCAGACAAAGGGATTGTTTATTTCGAATCTACCGAATGAATGGGAAAAACTATATGGTTGCTCCATCTACCCACTTATGCAGAAATGTGGATTCTCAGAGGTTGAAATGTTTTTGTATATGCTATGACACATGAATTACTGTTTTGAAGTAACTGAACTAGTTTTAAGCAGATATTCGTTGTGAACTCAGGTAGCGGAACTAGTGAAATCGGTGAAGCACGTATTAGTTGTTGGACATGGCAAAGAAAAGCGTTGTATAATTGTCTTACCAAAAGCAAAGGTAATGCGTTGACAGAGCATAAGCAACTCTTGCTTTGCAGCTTAGATGACATTTTTTGATGAAAGTTGCTGCAGGAATCCACAACAACAACTGATGTATACGATAATGAGGTAGCGCCCACTGAATCGACACTGAATTGGACGAAACCAAAAATGGAACAGAATGGTTTGGAAAAGTGATATTTACGATGCCTAATGTTAAAGAGCTAATCTCATTATTCTTTATCCCAAGACAGAGTGCGCTATATATTGGTTTGTCCTCCAGTTTCTCCTCAGGACAAGCCAAACTTGGGTTTTCAGCAAATGGAAAACATAAGAACCTCTCAAGATACCATCCAGCAAGCTATGTCTGTAATACAACAGGTACGCTTAAACTCTTGTAAAACAATTTAACCTTACTGAATGTATGATTTTTTTAAGAAAAAGCTCTGTCTACAACTACTCCAGGCGTCAGCCGCGCAAGTATTAGCTATTAAAACTTTAGCCTCCAATTTTATACCACCGAATGCAGCAGGGTTAATCTCATCAAAACCATCGAATATCTCGAACTTAGCAGATTCTGGAGAAACTAGTATTGAACCCGAACCGTGCTTTGGCACCCACAGTAAATATACCAAAACAGCCAATACTGTCTTAGCAAACCTCTTGAACAAACTCCAACTCACAAATCCCCCCGAATATGCTTGGTTAGGAAGAAGCATTGCAGACTCGAACTTTTCTTCATTGCACTGTCCAATACGCAATAGTTTTATGAATATGAAATCAAATTTAACCAAATGCAAATGTGAGGAACCTATCTGCTTAAGCGACAGAATACCGGATGGTATACCAAGCGAAAACGAGAAATCATCTTGTCGGCAGAATGGTTCTGCAGAATCCGTTCGCGCTGACGTGGATTTGTCGCAGAAAAATCGCGTTAAGGCAGTAAAACACACTCGCACTTGGGACTTGAGCGGACGTAAGCATTTATGTGAGCAGCAAGACAATGAAAAAAATTTCATTAAGAAAAACGCTGGAATAATGAAAAAGATAGAGAGACGTCAATTTTCTTCACGAATTCATTCTTGTTCACATCACTCTGGTTCAATACGTCTAGAACAGATGGAATTTTTTAAGAAAAAACTTACCGCGATACAACACGGAATACAAATGTGAAATGTACAATACGTCGTAAAATCAACCAACTGTATCAATAATGATTCTCGAGTGTTTTCATAAAAAATGTAATCTATTCCTTCAAAGCAGAAAGTATGGAGTAGCAAAAGAAAATTCAGCCAATTAAATTGGCTTTTATGAAGTCAAGGCAAGTAATGCTCTGTTGCATTGTGATTATCGTGAAGTACTTACTCTCTTTGAAATAGGTGAGAGATATTAACAACTATGTAATGGAGTGCAATGAATTTCGCGGTCTAAAACGTAAAAGTGCGTGGGATAGTTGAAAAGTGGAACTTTTCTGAATAATGTAAGCAGATGGAAATATCCAACACAATCCGTATTATTGCAAAAACTTTTTTCACTAATGTTGTGTCATATTTCGTTAGAGTTGTACATGTTCTGGTAATGTCAATGCTTTTGAGGCATTTTTACAGCCGTTTTGTCGAGTTTTAACCCCTATGCCTAAGTCACCGGGGTGCTTCTTGTATGAAAAGCTCTTTTTGCAATTGGTATGTTTCATTACCTTGAAAAAGCAATGTAACCGCAATCCGACAAGTGGGATGCACACAATTTTTTCTTAAACCGTATGATTGTCCTAAATTCTTTCAGATGGAATGGTATTTTTTTCTTCTGCACCACGAATTAGAATTTTTGATTAGCGATGCAGTTCCATCTTTTAAGCACAGTTTCAAGGATAAATTAACAACTGCGAAAAGCTGAAGCAAGAATGACTGACTCGGCAATGAAAATTAGCACTGCAATCTTTTTCAAATGCCCTTTAATTTGCTAGAACATAAATTTAAAAAATGCTGCTACACTATAAGAGCAAAAACAGTTTGAATTAGTATCGTACCCTCAGCGTGAGCGAGTTTGTTCTTTGTACATGTGCACGGTCATGTTCGTTAAATGTGATGATTTTGGTTGCTTGGGAAGAGGATAATCTGTAACTCACGATGGTAGCTTAGATTCGCATCACAAAGCAACGAACTCTTATCTCCGGCTTCTTAGCGTGAAATAGTTAGTGGGAGAAAGGCTACATGCAATGGTGTGCAAAGTTAATAAGTAGACCAACCTGTAGGGCACTTGTTAACCTAAATTATTTTCTACAAAAAAATATAATGCAGCATTCTCTGAGAGGAAATGTCTTTCACCTTTAAAAACAAAAATACTAACATTACTTAAAGAGAGAAAAATACTAAAAAAAGAAATCATGTTTGTAATAATAATAACTAAATCATCCAATTTTTTTCTGGTAGTTGGTCGGTTGTCCCTCATGCATTTGACTCGGCCTATTCTTAATACTTTTGTTCTAAAATGTTAGGGAAATAAGTGGCGCAAATCGAATGTCGACTATACTTGCATGCATTCAAAAACGAGTCGGCGAAAGCATTACTCAAAATATACTTGTACAACAAAGTTGTTACTTATTCAGGGGGAGGATTGATTAATTGCTACGTAATAACATTGTTTCAATTATCCTGCCGTGGATACACTCTGTTGAGTAACAAAGGAAATGAGAAGAAGAAAACGGCAATTTAAATTTCTACATCATGATAGCAAGATGTGCTTTAATTCTTGTTTGAACAAAAACGGATATGGTTAGCTAATCAAAAGTTTTGGTAACTCAGAAAAAATAGAATATAGCAGAAAAACAATTAACATGTCCCTCAAGTATAAATGAAAATTAAAGTTCCACATATTTTAGAAAGCTGTATACTAATATAATAAAATATTAGAGAGCATAGTTTAGAGTATCTTCTTTTATGATTCTTGCTACCTTGAATCCACCCTAACAAAAATGCTCTCAAAGTGTCACTGTCTATTCGATGCCTATTTTTTAAATTGAGATAATCCAGTAGCTGAAAGAAATGGCACTTACCGCTGTACTGCTATTCATAAAAAAAGAAAATGTGTTCATTTATGCTGGTTTTAAAGTGTTGTCACGCTTCTGTATGATTTTAATAATAAGAATTGTAACACGATCAAATATTGTCTCATCTTTGTATATGTTAAAAGGAAAACGATAAATTGCTAAAAATTCATCCGATTTTCGCCAACGTTCTTGAAATATAGGCTTTGTGTGCTATAGAAAAAAGGTAAAACCTCGCGGTTAATTCATAAAAGACAATAAACACGTCGAAATTAACCTGCGGTTTTTTAAACGTCATACTAGACAGCTTTGGTAAGTGATATCTTTCATCCAAGAGCAAAACTTAAGAACAGATAATTCTAACGCTTTTCGTACTTTTAGATATAGCCCGTTATTGTATCATTTCTATTGTTTAGGTGCCTTTAATTATCTCAAATGGCAGCAGTAATCTGAAGTGATATGTATAAAACTGTTACGTCTCACTTGGTTTTTAATTTAAGATTTTACTTTATGTGGAATACTGTGGCGATATTGCATTGTCTAAGTCTACAAATGATCTTTTCTAAAGGCTAAATTATTGGTATGTTATCATTGAAACAAATATAATACAATCATTTTCTAAAAATGATAACAACACTTTGTAGTTTTTGGAACAAAATTACTAGGCAGTAAAGCAATAGATACTTTTGCTACATTGAATTTGGTTTTATTCGAACACACCAACACAACTAATTTAATGTTTTTTACTAAATTAGTGCTTAATATAGTTGTGTAATGTTTCAAATAAGCAATTTTTGTAACAAATCCATTATTCCAGGTGAAGAAGGGTTCATTAAGCAAAATGAAAAAGAAACAGTTATAACCATCACCAGTCTTTAAAACTTGTTCCACCTCTAATCGTTTGTGCAAACAGGTTTTGCGAATTAATTTTATGCCAGTTTCATTTCAACAAGAGAATTTGTGTTCGCATTAATCCCTAAGTTAATCTATTATTTTAACCTATTCAATCAGATAAAAATATAACCTAGTGCTTAATTATTTCCGTGTTGTTGTGAGTCCGATTTTAAACGCTTCTACTATGAATGCGGCATATGGGTGTGAAGTGTGTTGCACATTCACACACGTTCTGCCAGTCGTTGTTGTGTCAACTTTGGCTAGTCTCTCTTTTTGGTAATTTAGGATAGGTAAATCTAATTGCGTATTTCTGTTAATGGTGACGAGATGTTTGGGATTGTTTGGGAAAAGATTGAAACTCACTTTATGCTACATGGTTAATCACAGAGTCGAAAAAGACTTAACAGAAAGTGTCACTCGTGCACTCAGTCGTCTAGATACGTAGAGAAAAATTCAAGAACAAAACAATGTAAGCTAAAGCTTAAAGCAACAATGAAGAAAAAGCAATATTATGCTTCCAACGAATTAGAGTCTGTAGGCCTATATTGGGAAAGTCGGGGCATCCAGGTTACAGCTGTTGCCCTGTTATGATTTGAATAGAAATCTATCTCATCACGTACATTCTACACATATATGTGCTCACATTACCATATGATGCAATACAAAGGAGGTGCAGCAAGACGTAGGTGTTTACAAATTATACAGTTAACTTTAGAATACCAGAAATTGGTGCCTGAGTTTAGTCAATCAGCGAGTACAAATGGAAAAATGAATGATTTGAGTTAATTGGTCTTTTCATCAGTTGGACAAAGCTTGCGCTACATGCCTAAACAAAAATCTGCATAGGCTGTTTCAAGATTGCTTTATTAAAGAGAACTATCAGGAGTCTTTGCCAATCGATATCTCAATTCCAGTTGACTATTTCTTGCTCATTTCGTGAATTAAGTGACCTGTTTAGTTAATACCAGTTCTTGTGCATGTGTTACCTACACTAGTTGTACTACTGTTAGAAAAACTTACGAATAAACTATACTGACGAAAAAATAAACCTAAAGGTAAATGAGGGAAAGAAGATTATATAAATATAACTTAATGATCTCCCACAACTTTCACTTGCTGCGAAAAGGAAGGAAAAAAAAACATTACCTGCCTAGAATAGTTTATATATATATCTTTGCTCTCCCCGTCAATGCTGGGAAAGTTGTGCTGGTGGTCTAGGTGTGTTAGGAAAGAGCATGCGTTGCTGTTATTAATGCTACTATTGCCGCACGTCACGAATGAATATCTGTGCGAGGTCGTTGTAGCTATAATTTAATATATTATTCATTTCACAATGAGTCGATGAATTCATAATATGACAATGAAAGGGGAAAAGGGAAGGAATATTAAAACCCAATAATGTAGAACTAGTATATGTAATTACTCATTAATTAACAGGATTCTAGGAAGTCAATGCGTTGATAAAAGCATATATAAAGTACGTCAAGCGTCATGATTAATTTCTGTGCCAAAAAAAATTTATTTATGATTGCAGAGATCAGGCCGTGAGCAAGCTGGTTGCAATAATAGACTGTAATAAAGAAAAGCATAATCTCTTAAGTATTAAAATTCATGCATGCTACTAAAGTAAAAAAAGAATTTACCGCAATTTTAGGTTTTTTTTAATAAGATTTTACAAGTCGTTGTAGTAACTCAGTTAGTTACACAAGCAACGCCCTCAAGGTAGCAAACTTTTAGAGATGTCTGCCTATCATGAGTCTACGTAAAACATAAAACAGTGATTAAAGGCCGTGATTCATTCTAGACGCTCTCTGTATGATTTGAAAAGAGATGTAGTATTTTTGCCCAAAGCATTTCGTTGATTTTTCGTTGTACCCTTTCCTTTAGACTGTGCAAAACTTTTTAGAACTGTTACAAGAATTAGATTAAGCGGTCAGTGCAAGTTTACCAGCAAAGCTTTTCTGTCCCCTTGCTGCCCCATCGCATGAGGCGATATGTTAGACACATTGAATTAATTAGCGACATTTTTCCTGCAGAGTTGTACGGTATAAAAGTGAACCTTTAATTAATCAGTTTAGTGATCGCGCCAAAAATTAAAATTTTTGGCGCGATCAAATTGCATTGAGAATTTTCAGGTCAGATGCACTACAGAATTTGTAAAAAAATTGAATTCCTTAGCATAGATATTATTTGTTTGCTGCGTCAATATTCAATACTGTCTTAACTCTTTCGAAATTTACTTTGAAAGTAGAAAGTCGGTAAAAAAGTGAAGCATTTACACCACGGATACAGCGGCGCAACCCCTTTAACTTACACTAGCTACATCCCAACAAACCTATTTTGAGTAAATAAATGATGTTATATTAAACATTCCGTGAGGTTACAACAAAATTACCTATTACAAAGCTGGCGTGGTGGTGTGTTTGGCAAAGGATGAGAAACTGCGTGACAATGGCAATTCGATTAGTGTAAATAGAGAATTCGCACCTACTCGAAAGTTACTTAGATTTGTAGAAAACGAGTTTGTTTGTTTGTGCATGTTCTTTCTCTTTTAGCTTCATATTTTAAATGCTTTACACTCTATCATTTGATATTGTCAGTTCCATTCTTTTCGTTTATAAGCAGCGTAGCTATATCTCCTCTTATTGCAATTCCAAATTTGCTTTTGTTGTGCATCAATGTTAAAGAAATAACAACGTTGCATTTCGTATCATTTGACAGTCAAGATAAAATTTTCTTCGGGAGGTTGCTAAGTTTTCTTATTTTTGCTGATCAAATGATTTGCCCTTGGTCCCATCTATATGGCGTTATCGCTGTTTATTCCTTAGAAGTTACAAAACTGTGAATTATCAATATGAAGTCAGTTTATGCAAAGAGGGGAGTACGTTCTAATTTCAAATCCAAATGTAGCTTAAGCAGCCATTTCGTGCGAAAAATGCAGGAGAAAAGCTTAACCAACTTTGAAAAGTCTGCTGCGAAAAGAAATATTGCACTTTATTCTCCCACTGTTTCACGTTGTAAATTGGTTACAGCATGGCGTGACATGATCGCTGCTCGAAAGAAATATGAATGCACTCACTTTGACTTTAGTGGTTTCTGCACCTTATCCATGAAAATAAATGAATGGCTAGGACCTTTGTCAAAATATCCAATGTGGAAAAGTTCTCCCAGTGTTGTGGGGTTCGTGGATATCTTTTCCTCTCCCATCATCATTCCCCAGACTTCCGTATTCTTTCACTCCCCAACTGATGCATCAACCGCGCTGCAGGCCTTTTTCGCAAAGGAGAAAGTTCCCAGGTCTACGTTCTCGAATAAATCAACAAACGAGAACAATGACCTCTGGAATCTTTATCACATGTGTTGCGGCTGCCCTAATTTTCATTCCTCGTCGTGGATACACAGATATTTCCTGAATTCAGCAAAACTAAATTTTAGCAGTTATTTGGCACCGAATTGTCTATCCAATGTTCAACATGTTGGTGCTTGCTGATGAATACGTTCATGAGTATTCTTTTTATTGCATACTGTGTTGTATGCTGTAAAATAATGAATTTTTCATGTCGATTGTGGCCCTAAAACCGAAATTGAAGTAGAGTTGTGCATTATCCGCATATTTATCGGAGAATTTAACATGTTGAATAGGTTAACTATTTGCATTCTTTGTTTTCAGAACCTTCGTAAAGGTGGCACGTTCTCGTTGGTTTATTTAAGTGAGAGTTTGTCTGGACTCAACGCAAATTCGTTGTTGAATTCATGCGAATCTCAGCTATATGAATATATTTCCAAAGGTTTGGCATATGTCAAGAGAGGAAATTTTCATGTAAGGCTGTGTAAGGAGATGCTTACAACAAACCCAGTCATTGCAGAAGTGCCTGTTTGAGATGATAGCAGCATATAACATGCTTTGCTCAATTTATACGGCTTTTTTGTGAGAGTTGATATTTTCTATTGGAAATGTAAGGTTGCGCTTTATTGTGCAAAACAGTCTTTTGCAAACAAAATACATTTCATGCAATAATTGTATTGCACGCTAAAGGGGATGAAATAAGTCTCCTTTATTCTAATCTTTGTATATATATGTAAGTGTTTGTTGTTTCACAGTTCAAATTCAAAGTTAAGAACATTTCTACGGCTTCCGTGGATCATGTGTGGCTTCTGTTGGGTTGTCAACGTGGACTTTGTGTTGACATACGCTGTTGCAAAGAAATTTTAGATTATTGGGTTGTGTTGAATAATGACGACGCTATTGAAAAACATTTAAAACTTCACCATCCCGTTAAATTACTATCGAATTTAATTCATCGAGGTGTCATTTTACTTTGTGATGTCACTGTACGTGCAACGCAGTCGCTTTATGTAGAAGATCAAGACGGAAATTTAATTTTAGGTTCGCGAGAATTTTGTGAGATTGATCATACCTTGCGTTTTGAGAGTGTCCTTTCCCCAAGAACCCCGAATGTTAGTTTTTCCCCAACGAATGATCCTCATTCACAAAAATTTGGGTAGGTAAACTCCAATTGTTGCATTTTAATGAACATTTTCTTATTGTTCTGTGCAATTGTTGTCAACCGAATTGTACAAAACAGAATAAAAAAAGCGATTCTATATGTCTTTAGGGAGATTGACTACGAAACCAACGCTTCAGAATGGGTTTTGGCAGATTTTAACGGCTGTTTAGGAGGAAACTTCCCTATTCAACTCCTGAAATCGGCATAAATTTCATCTTCTACCAAACTACCTTTACTCTAAAAAATATAATGCTTTTACCATTTCAAAAGTCTCTTTCAGTTACTATGTTTTGGCCATCATTCTCTTTTTGACGGCTTTTATTTTCAATCGAAAGGGTTTCTTCCGGTAGCTTTTTTTAAAAAATTTGCTAATATTTTTATTTCTTTTTGCCGCTGTCTTTTAAAAGCATGCTTGCCCTGCTTTTTAAAATTTAATTTTATGACTAAAACAAAAATGTTTTATTCGACAAATATCTCATCTAGTAAATTACAGATTATTGAAGTAGTCCAGTGTGAGAAAACCGTCCCGCTAGCGTAGCTAAAAGTATTTGTTTTCCTACTAGGACACTATTAACTAACTTTGAAATAAAAAAATTTGCTGCACAAACTAGAATAAAAAACACTACGTATTGTGCTCATTGTGATATTACTTGCAGCAAAAAGTTTGAGTTGGAAATCTGAAACGTATTGCAACTATTGGAATCAGCTATATTCTACATTGTAAACTTACCGCAGATAAAGCATAAAATCAAGATTTTTCCAAACTAGTGTGTAAGAAAGACACTCATATTATGACCGAAATACATTGGGTTTGCAATTGCAAAAAAAATGAAATGCTTCTTAATATTCCATTTCAGCAGGCGCAATGGTTGCACTCCAATTGCGTTCGCATTCTTCACAAATAGAAATCTTATCTTGCTTAAAAGTAAAGAGAGGCTGAGTAAACTGGCACTAAAATAAGGATCCACAAAATCAGAAGCAAAACGATGATGGAATTTTATATATAATGGATTCTCAGAATAGGGCTTACAAAAATAACAGAGTTTAAAAAGATGAATAATTTGTTACTACCGTCAAAAATCTTCACCAATATATTTGAATCCTTAAAATATTCATGGATTTCATCATGATAGAACTATGATGAAATGCAACAAAAAGTTAATCAAGCAAAGAGTCCTAGAATTCAATCAAAATTTCCACTCAGGTAAAGAGTAGCATATTTTTAAGTAATCTTAAAGTACAAAATAATATTAGAATACAGAGGGTCACATTCTATTGATTGAAGTGGATTAAATGTAAACTTTGAGCAAGTGGATTAAATGAAAACTTTAACACAAATGAACAACTTAAAAATTAAAAGATGCAGTGATTGTTTAAAAAGATTAGAGCTACTGACTAAAAAACCCGTTTGAATTTCTATTATTCGTTTTACCAATAGATCTCGAAAACTTGGGCTATATAAAGAAAAAATCGGGTTTCTGAACTTCGAAGTAGTTCGTCAACTGCGTCGTAGGGGAGACAATAACGAAAACTTCTAACCATGTGTAGATACAAGCATCAGTAAAAAAATGTTAAACACTAACCGGATAAGACAAACGAAAAAAGAGCACTGCCTCGATTTATTTTAAAACCAAATAGCATAAATTTTGAAGAAAGTAGTAGCACATGACGTGGATTTTAGAAGGAAAACAATGCAACAGCGAATGATAACAAAAATAAAATTCGAATAAAAGTTACTTCAAAATTTTAATCGGGACTTCACTTCAGCAATTAATTAAGCTAGCGCTTAAATTAAAACGGCCAAGTCCTCTGCGCTATTCTACATCGACACTGCAAAGTATTGGAGAAAGAGACTAATCAAAATTTTTTAAATAAAGTAGCATTCATTGAACTTCTCACCCCATTTCTTTTAGTGAATAAGCAATCCCTTACGACAACCTAAAAGCGCATCAAGAATATTCAGTTGAGGCAAAAGTGACAAAAAAATACGATATTACGTAAGTATAAAAATGTGTAGATATCCAACTTCAAATTCTTTTAGTATAGCAACAGAAGTTAAATTTAAACGCAATGCTTCGCCTTTCTGATGAAAAGAAAATTCACGACTTTAGAGAGAGATAAAGATTTGATAAAAGAACAATATAAGAAAAAACTTTTGATACGCTAGGATTGAGAATAAAGTATATCTAAAACTCGTCGAATGAAATCTGTGCTGAAAAATAATTAGGTGGACAGTGCGCAGATTCATAAGAAAAATTATGCAAGAAAATAGAAATAAAAACAGTGTTCATCAAGAACCCTATTGTAGAGGTCAATTCATAGGATCTATTCGGTGCAAGTAAAGATCACGGAATTTTCATACAGCAAAAGGTGTAAAAGTTTCATATATTTCCGATGTAGATGCGCATAAAGAAAGAACTAGCTAGTCTGAACGTTCCATAAAAAGTAAATTTAAAAGCTAAATTAAGAACGTCAGCAATTTCAGAGTCGTAAAAATATTTATGCCTGTTTCCAATAAAATGGGTTTAAAAATGAATATGCCAAACTTTTGATTCCTCTGTCAAGCCGTGCTTAGTCCATTTCCCAGCTGAAGTATTTTAACTCCGAATTTGCGACTTGAATCTACTTCTCTTATAATATCCTGTCACATAATTAAATCCAAAAACATCTGCAAGTCTATTCAATTACTTAATCTATCTACCACTCCAAATATCACAGTAACACATGAGAAACAGCAACGCTTTGGCAATTAGTGAAGTAATAGAACTAAATTCCCTGCAGCCATCTGATATTAACACTCACGAGTAGCCCTATACTTTGCAAAGCATGCTGAGACATGAAAATTGATACAACAAGGAAAGAGGCAAAAATATTATAGCGGAGAGAGCATAGCATTATTCCGAAAAAAGAAAAGTGAAAATTGCTTAAAACATTGCACCAAATGGATCAATAAATAACAGGTTGAAGGATTTATACCATTATAAAAATCTGATTTTTTATCAAAAAGAACGTTTCTTTCCCATTAATACAGAGTTCGTTTCACCGCAATCATAACAGATATGCCAGAATATTCGTAACAAGCCTTCACGTTCAGTTGAACTTCTTCTACATACGATCAAATTGTACAATACTGCGCTTAGTGTGATTAAGGCATGTAAGAGCAATCCATACGAGAATGCATCCAATTAAGCGATTGAACAATGTTAAGGGACGTACGCCTGTACTATTCCAAAGGGAATGCTTTCAATCAAAACCTGAGGCCAGTAAGAAGTTTGGTGCCTTCACAATTCTTGTATACAAAGCTTACAATATAAAAACCATTCTAACAATTAACCTTTAAAAGAATTTACAAAAAAAAGCAAGTCGTGAAGGAAGAAAATAGTTCATATAACAATACAGCACAATGTAGTTGCCCACAGGCTACACGGCCGTATATATTCCCATATTCGCACCAAACAAGTTGAGTCTATAGAGGGAGCTAACATGCCTTGAATGTGCAAGGTATTCTTTCAAAAGCAAAGTGCCAGAAGATGGAATGAGTGCAGGGGTAAACAAACATTCATACAAAATGAAGACAACATGCATGAAAGAAATTTAAAGATATTAAATGAAATGAGAGTAACTATGATAATTGGAAATGCTGGGGAACCATTTGTTAGCTATGCAACGAAGCAGAAACGAAGAGCTCTAAACGTTGCTAACGCAAAATGAAAACATCTATATGGGAGTTTTGGGGTAAGCTAGGTACGTAGCCTGCACCCATTACTACAACAAATTCATTCACCTGTTTCCAAAGATGAAACCGTGATACAGGAATAAAAGAGAAGAAAATAACGTAGTAGAAAGGATTGTTTGTACTCCTTTTGAAGCAACTAATTCAAAACATTGTTGTTTCCAAAGAGATTCACCCGTAGAGCGAAATTTCACAGGTAAGCCGAGCGATGTAGAACTTCGTGTTTCCTCTCATGATAAAAAGTTTACCTGCGACACGTGTTCGCACTGGGCATTCAAAAATAAGTATATACCGGCCTGTTGGAAGCGGTCGACTGCCTACGCTTTGAATCTATCTTTTGCTCGCATTTTGATAGATGCGATAAAATGATGCAAGGAAAGCCACATTGTGATGTATCTGCGTGAGGGAAGTACTGTGGTTTGTTGTTCACACTTGAAAGAAAGTTCGACAGATTAGTATAAAATGGATTGAATGCCTTCGTCAGGGTGATTTATTATTTTCTTTCTACTACTTTTCATAAGAATTCCCTGAGCAACAGAAGCACTATCGAATCGGGTAGTAGTAGCCCGTATAATATCAGTAAATACAACGAATATAATCATATAAGTTCCAAATAGTATAGGTGTCATATCGAAATCTGTGTGTTTTGCAGCACCACTTGTAGTTGCTAATACTTTTGCACCTTCTAAAGCTGACACATTAATACCTTTATTTATTCCATTGAAAGTTTTTCGTCCAAATTTATGAAGCAAAATAAAATAAACGTGTGCTCTATAACAAGACGTCTAAAAAGAAGGCGTCCAAAACCTAATTTCAAATTTCAAGGCGCAATGAAGATTTTAAGCAGTAGTATTATATTTTAATATTAACATGTAGTAATTAAATGGGGAGATTGAAACTTCACAATAAAGTAAACGATGTGGTTATGGCTGCTATTGAATGCATGCGGGTACTCCCTGCACCGTAAGAAGCTTCCCTTATGGCAACAGTAAATATAGATAAGGAGAGTGAGATGAGAAGGGGTAAGTACTTCTTGTTATATTTTGTTTTTAGCTGTTCTTCTTTTATGCTTTTTCCTTTTCTCCTCCATTTCTTCGTCGTCCGAGGTGTTGTATCAGTAGAATATCTGAGTCTTTTCTCAAGGCGTTCAATTTGAGCATGATAAAAGTAGTTTTTAGTTCTTGCGTTATTTCTTCTCGATGATATCTCTAGATGCGTGAAATCTTGAAGTTACGTAAGTTGAGATTCTTACCTTTGCCCCTGTAGAAGATGCAGAGTGAGAGGGCTTTAGTAAATACGACACGCGTGAACGATAACTAGTGGCTCTGTAAAGTGCAGTGAAGGTGCCAATTCTCCATAGAGTGCATATAACATGTAAGATATGAATAATGCATGCAGTAGTGATAGACTAGTTCGGGAGTTGGTAAAATCCCTGCGTCACGAGTTATGATTATCGAATTAAGTTAGGCCACTCAAGAGGTTAAGTTTATTGCATTTTTAGATTAGTTATTCCTCTCTCTGCTTAAAGAATGTGTTTTAAAAGTAGAAATAGTTTTGACC
>JADAQX010000713.1:0-27331 GCA_015476325.1 Cardiosporidium cionae
TTCTTTTCTTCCTAAATACTACGTAGATGAAATTCGTTTATAGTTTAAGATTAAAATTAAGATTCTAGTTATCATTTGCTTTCGAGCGATACGATCTCTGAAGCCGCGTTAAGTACCGGGTATATCAACTATCATTAAGATAAAAAGAAAGACCAAGCATTTTTTAACTGGTATTCTTATTTTTCAAAATCAAATACCCAAAGTTATTGCAATACTGTATTTTCACACTAAAATTATTCCTATTGATAAATTTCTCAAGCTGTCGTACATAAAAAAATTCACAAAAAGAGCGAAATAAAGACATCTGGAATCGAGATGTCAATTGGCGAAAGCGTGACGAGTGACCATTGCACAAAACTCGCTATGACAATGGTGCCTCTGTCAGCACATAAATAAATTACTTTTCGTCACCCAAGATCAATTTCGTAACTTAGCGTAGACGCGAATATGTTTAGACCTATGAACGACGTAACACGACAACGCTGGAATCATCTACGACCCCTATCTTTTCTGACTTAAATGCACTAAAATGTAACCCGCGGAAGAGGGGAGAATTCAAGATTAAAAAAAATACTACTTCCTCGGAGAAGAAAATTTTATTCTTTCTTTCATAGTTAACTTTAAACTGTAGCTTACAAATCTTTATATTAATCTTTTTGGTACTTACATAGATGATTGAGTAAACGAGCGATTTTCTTCTTATTATATTAATTTTATTATGACTCGTGATTATTTAAAAAGTAGTGTAGCATAAGAATAGCCCTCCTTAGGATAGTTCCATCAATTTTGTTCTCAAATAATTAAAAAGAAACGAAACATAAGCATGTATCTTTTACACTTTAGAGAAACGCATATAGCAAATCGACACATCGACTGGCAGAACGTGAAGAAAAGAACCATTTACTCTACACAAAAATACCATGTTCACACTCACGTTTTACAGAGGCAATATATTTGAAAGGAAATTATACAAAAATGATGATAGAGACACTACCACTATTTTTGGATCAGGTAAGTCTCAATTTACTTCCTTTGGCCATTATATGTTTCTAGGCCAAATTATAACTTTAACTTATAGTATCAAAGCACTGTTTCAAACGGAGATATTTTTTTTCAGCTGACATATGTAAGAGTAATGAGAAGCCAAGCATCGACAGTAAGTCAAACAAAATTATTTTTGTTTTTTACAACATAAAAGGCATTACATGAAAATAAAATTCATTTCTTCAAAAAGTCAACCAAAGATACGCGTATTGCAGCATATTTGGTAGGAATCACTCGCTGCTGCCTTTGGTCTTGCTACTACGTGTAAATGCAATGATTTGCAGTCACTTAATATTACTACATAAGAGATTTATAAAAAAAGAGTTTTCTCTCTGAGGCCTTTTTTGTATCAGCGTACTTAAATGTTGAAAATATATCTCCTGAGATAAGAAATACCTTGCAAAATAGTAGTTTTTCCGTAACTCTTCTTCAATTTACCGTGTGTTGCATGCAAGGCCTACAAAAAAACTTGTGCACAGCAGCAAACACATAGCGACACAGATAGGCATATGCTTAAGCAATCGTAATTTCTTACACTCTCGTTGGCTTTGCATCACATGCTGTCGAAAAAGAATGGGCACTGAACACTTTGCGCTCTCATTGAAAAACATTCTCTTCTTTCCCGCAGGAGGGCAGTGTAATGACAGAAAATTTTCTGCGTTGGTAGTTCGATTAGTCTCTTGCCCGAGTTGCTTTCACATATATTTCTTCATTGACGGGGCTCTTCCTTTCTTTATGGAAAACGCTTTTTTTACTTTTTCTTTTGCTAACTATTTTTAACCTCATGTTTACGAATAGTTGTTCCCACTCTTCTCTTGAAGATCCATATATATTGCTTGCATAATGGGGACCTTATCTGCCCCTCTTTTCCATTCCTGCAAAGGCCTTATTTATGGTGGATCGTTCGGGATTATTTCTCGACGCAGTGTTCCATTTCCGCTTGCTTCATTTTGTAATGTCATCTTTACAGATGAGTTAGGAGGTGTTCGAAAAGAATCTTTTGGAGAAGTACAGAATAATTGCATGCAGAGGAGGACGTATGTTGCAGCGGACTTGCGAAATCTCTGGAAACGCCCACGCTATCAATATACAAAATATCGCATCTCAAAGCCTTGGAGTAATGATTCATACTATGATGATCTCTTTATTGCAGACCCTTCTCGGTTAGTATGAGAATCTTTTGTGGTTGTCTCATGAGAAAATTGAGTATTACACAGATAATAGTAGGATATTTCCACTTCACAGGAAACATAGTGGGAATATATATCTTGATTCCTTTCTTCATTTCGCCTTTTCCTTGGACTTCATTTTAACTTTCTTCGTGACTACTTCAAATGTAAAGATGGTTTAAATTCCTTCCCGAATCTAACCTGTTACTGCTTGCTATCCAATTTTTCCAGTCTTTGAATAAACCAATTATTTTTACACTTTTTTGTTGTGATAATCGTGTGGTAACATTGAAAACGTTTTCATATGGCTACGCATGGTCTGTTGTTGTCTCGCTTGCATTCACGCTTTCGTATTTGTTAAAAGCATTTAAACATTTTTCTTTACCTTGTTACTTTGTGTGTTAAAAATTTTAGAGATGATTTTACCAAGTTTACTAAAGATGTTCCCCTATTTTTGAGATTTTTTAAGTTGGTGACGGATTTGGAAGGCCGCTCTAAAGCTTTCGTAGAGTATGCAAAGAGGTCAGCCTTTTTTTGTGTCACTTTTCGAGCTCTGTTTCATTTCCTAATCGCAATCAAAAAGATTTCATTTCAAAGCAACGAATTTATTCAAGCTACGTAGTTTTTTTTACTAAACGAACCGTGTAGTAGGAAAATAGAAATGGAGTTCTTTTGATTTTGTTTTATTAGTGGGTTCTATTAACCGGTCTATGCCTATGTGAGGGGATGTGATGTGGATGCTTCTTTAAATGGCACCTCAAACTCTCTTCGTGCACAGTACCGTATAGTAATTTTAGAGAAATTTTTCTCTCGTTGATTTACTATGTGTGAGTGTCTGATTTTTATCACACAAATGGACACTCATGACCAGTAATTTACAAATTTTTGACCAGATATCTTCTTTTTACGCTTCCTTCTACATTTTTTACAAAATGTATACTTTTGAAATGAGCCCTACACATTCCAATTTTAATTTCATGTATAGAGTTCATCTTTCTTTCTCTATTTTTTCTGACTCGGGTAGGTGTACCGATGGATTGGTAGTAGAAAAGGATGTATACATCACAAAAAAGGAGCTGATGCAATGCATTTGGAAGAACGGATACTCAGAAAACGAGATAAATGCCTTTGAAATTGCATTTCCATCGGATTACAAATTTCATTATCCTGGTATGTTTGTCTTACTAGAAACACAGTTTCGCGCTATTTTTGTTATGGATGAAGGGAAATTTAAGCCCCTTTTAAAATGAGGCAACGTTTCCATCTTACTATAGAGGCTGTGGCTATGTTTCTATCTTTTATCTTTTGCAAGACTGTGCATGCCTAGATATGTGTTCATATAAATTTCACTGATTTTTTAATGTTTTTTTTTGTTGCTCAGAGTTGGCTGTTTTATTTGATTTATCTGAAGAGGATTGCTACAAATATTGTATACGAAAAAGAGCTGAAACACCAGAAGAGTTGGTAGAGCTCACCTATAAGCCCCCTCAAAATTTGGTAGGGCATGCCTCCTCGTATATTTTTGTATTTACAAGAACTCTTGCATTACTTTTTCTCTTCTTGAGATTGGTTACAACGACCTTTGTTATAGAGTTTGAGAATGGAAGAATGGTTTTTTGCTTTGTGTTCTGTTTTTGCACATTTCAGCTCAGCAGCTATGGACTCTGTTTTGTGGGTGTTTGGCTAGGTCTCTCCAACACTGTTTTGAGTAATGCATGGTTTTATTCCAAAACATTCCCCTTTGGTGCGGTATTCTATATGTTAGCCTCCTATTACTAGTAAGTCCTGTTAAGGTTTTTGGTTATGTATTTGAAAGAATAAGTTTGCCTATAGAATGCAAAACTATATTTTTAATAACAAGGAATTTATAATTAAAAAAAATTTTATTTACTCTTTTTTAATTAGAATGTTAGCTTTAAGCCTTGTTATGAGTTGAAATATGTTTTTTTTTTATAAAAATAAAATATTATGTAGAGATATAATAAGATAAGGGGAGGGGGGAGGAGGGGGAAAAGAAATTAAATAGCGTCGTGGGTTTTCATTTTTTTTTTAAAAAGTGAAATGTAAAATAAGAACCCCCTCCTCTCCTTTATTTTTAGAGGGTGGAGAATGTGTTTTCTATTTTTTTAATTTTATATTTTTTTTTTTAAATTTGTTATTTTTTATAGAAGATTTTGATACTGGGATATGTGCTCCCTCTTATAAAACAGGGACATATACCTGTATAGTTTAATTAGAAAAATGCTTTTTTTTCTAATTTTTTCTTTTTTTTTTGTATATATATACATCAGTCGAGAAATCCGAAATTATATATGGAAAGAAGAGACAACGCTCTTAGAAACAGCCAAAGAAAACAAGGAAATAGGAGAAGAAGCTGTCTATAATCAAATGAAGAGTAGGTTTATTGGCAGAGAGAGCTGTCAGAGAAATAGTTTTTGTGAAGGAAAGGCGAGAGTAATAGAGACCGTTTGTAATTCCTATGGATAATGAAGAAAGAGAAAAGGGAGAAGAGGAGTACAGAGGAGAGAGTAGTCCATCCATGGACTCTCATATTTTACATGATGTGCTATGGATGAAACGTTTGTTTTTTTTTAAAAGGAAACGTTTCATTTTTACTTTTTTTGTTTTTAATAACTGAATGTGTAAACAGTTTTACGTTTAAGATTAAGAAGGGTTTTGACAGAATGTAAACTTCTTTCTACTTGTGGATGTGATGACAAAAGAGGAGAAATGACTGAAAGTGTATGTTCATTTTTCGTTCAGAATATTCCAATGATTCTCGTTGTGTGGAATTTTTATCTTCTTTTAAGGATAGTGTGCAATCGCAACTAGTTGAGGTAAGGGCATGGCTTGATAAAAGGAGAGAGAAAAGACTAGCGGAGATATAGGATAGGCCTAGCCTGTGATTTTCTTGGTAGTATAGAGTGAGAGAAGAGAGAGTGAGAGAAGAGAGGGAGGGAGAGTAGAGAGGGATGAAGAGAAGAGAGGGAGGGAGAGAAGAGAGGGAGGGAGAGAAGAGAGGGAGGGAGAGAAGAGAGGGAGGGAGAGAGAAGAGAGGGAGGGAGAGAGAAGAGAGGGAGGGAGAGCGAAGAGGGGGAGGGAGAGTGAGTGAGAGAAGAGGAAGAGAGAAGAGGGGGAGGGAGAGAATGAAGAGTGAGAGAAGAGAAAATGGAGAGTGAGAGAAGAGAAAATGAAGAGTGAGAGAAGAGAAAATGAAGAGTGAGAGAAGAGAAATTGAAGAGTGAGAGAAGAGAGTGAGTGAGACACAGAGAGAAAATGCAGGCGACTTTGTCTCTATTTTAAAATTTTCTCCAATTTGCTCATCTATTAGGGGTGTATTCATTTTTCTCAACTTGCATTCTTTCCCATAAGCCATTGTCTCCACTTTTTGAAATATTTTTCTTTTTTTCTCTCCTCTCAAATAGAAAAGTGTGTTTCTTTTGGGTTTGATTTGGATATATACTTCTCTGTATGTATTCTTTCATGTTGTTTGTAGTATCGTGCTGCTTTAGCTAATCGTCAGCGGCAATTATTGAGTAATCGTTTAACTATGAAGCTTGTGGGTATCCGTCAAGCAGAGCAAAGTATTCAAAGTTCACTTCAAGAGGTAAAAAGAAGAGTTATGCATTTTGTTTTTGAGTTTTTTTCCTTATGAAAAAGGAAAGAAGGGGAGTGATCCATGTTTTCTTTTTTTGTGTAGGGATGCAAGGAAGAATAAGTTAGTACTGGGATTGGAGTGTTTTTATTTGTTTTATGTGTAAAAAACAATGAATTGAATGTTTTTTAGAGGCTATTTGAATTCTACATATTTTTTTTTTTGGTAATACTATTTTTTGTCTATACTACTTTTCAAAAAATGAGGGAGGAAAGATACTTTATTGTTTAAAAGAAGGAAAAATAAAAGGGTTTGTATTTTGTCTTCCCACGCCTTTAACTTTTCTGCTTTTTTTTTTATGAAGAAATTTTTAAATGTGAAACCTAATGTTTAAAATAATTTTTATTAAACATTTTTTTTATTAAAAAATATAAAACTTTACAAACTGAAGTTGTGTAACTACCTCTATTTACTTCTTTTAGAGAAAGAGTTTTGTGTGTTTATATTTTTTTATAGTCTTCTGTATTTTTATAGAAACTTTTTCATTAAAAAAATTCTTATTTCTTACATCGTTCTCTTTTTGTTCTCTCTATATAAGGCAATGGTACGTGAAATGGTTTCTTCCTTTCGACATGCATTTTCAACACAACCTTCAATGCAAAATGCTGCCTTTCAATCCTCATTATCTGTACTAGCCAATGAAGATATGGCAGAAGATCCGGTTGAAGCACACTTTAAAGCTTCATTGAAGAAATTAAAAGTTTGTTTAATTAAGGCGTTTAGAATGAAGAAGGAGAATTATTTTTTTACTGAACGCGTCGCTGATGAGAAAAGAAGAGAAGAATTTATTTTTTTTGAGATCTTTTTCATTTGTTTATTTTCTCGTCTTATTTTTTGTTGCTTTTTTTTTCTTCCTCATGTTTTCATTTTTAGTTTTTCCTCATTAGCATTTTTTTTTTCTCTTTTTTAATACCTTTTTCAATGTGTTTTTATCCTGTTTATATTAATCATCCTATCAAGAAAGTGTATTTTTTCTTGTATTATCAGTTTGGTTTATGTTGTTGAGAATTTTGGCTACTTCTATGACTTAAAATGCTTAAAACTTCTTTGTTTCAGTTGTTTTCCCCCTCTAATATTTTTTTTTAATTAGTCTTCTCATTCACTCAATAGGACACCTTTAGCCAAGGGTTTTTCTATATTTTTGATTTTTTATAAAAAAGGGGAAACACTATGGAAAATTGAGAGAAAAAAATCAACCAAAAATAAATTCTGTTTGTTTGTGGATTGTCTCGATGAAAAATATAAATTCCTTTGATTCAACGGTGTTCTACTCATGATTGAGGGTGTAGCTATCCTACTATCTATTTTTACTTTTCTTTTATTTTCTATAAGCTGTGTTTCTTGCTTTTCTATTTGCACAGGAAAGCAATCTTTCGACTGTGAAAGCGGATAGTCAAGGAGACATCGTTGAACGTATTGCTGCCGTTTTCAAACAGAAAGAGAAAGCCTTCTTAGATATGTTTACAGTAAAGTATGTCGAAGAATAGAGGGAGAAATAGATAGAGAAGGGCCATAATAGAACCTCTATGAAGTGTTGTGATAGCCTCTTTTACTAGTTGCTGAATGGTTCTGTTTTTCTTAATTTTAGGGTCTCCGTTTCTTGTTCTGCTATAGTTATTCGTTTTTTCCTGTAATTTTCTGTTTTCTTTTCGTTTTTCGGTGTTTCTTAGACCCGAAGAAGCTGCTGAAATCAAGGCATTAGTTTCAAAATGCTCAAAGAATGGAGAAATTTTCGATTTTTCTTTGTTATCATCGGATGAGCTTGCACGGTTGGAATTGTTATACAGAGAAATAAATTTACGGTACGCATTGTAGTGATTATATTTTGCTTAATATGAGGGAATATCTATATCTTTTATGGTAAACATCAATTGCGAGTTTTTAGTTGTCCTATCTCAGAAGGTGAATTCTATGTATGCAGAACTTTACTGCTTCATTGACATAAAGAAAAAACGGAGAGAAACGTTTCTTCTTCGTTGTAAACCTTTGTAAGGAGAAGATTATGGATATAAAAACCGTTGTTACATATGTTTGATGTCTATTCATTTTATGGGGGTGTGCCTTTTTGTTTGTAGCGTTGGATTTGAAGTAACAGACGAAAGAATCCACACTCCACTTGAAATCACGCATGAAGAAGCAAAACCCTTTGTGGACTATATCAATCATGAGGTCAGCATTCACTTACTTGACTTATAAACGTAATTAAATTTTTTTTTAATGATCCCCTGTATTACTTCGAATATGTTCCTAGTATTTCAAAGTCAAGGTATAGACCGCATACTAATTTGTGAAATTTTCATGGTACACTCAAAAACTGGGTAAATTGAGGATGCTCTTCTTTGTTGCTTAATTTAGTGGGGCTATTTCTTTTAAATTATCTTTCTTTTTGTTCTTCAGTTGTACGCAACCGTTAAAGCTATTCAGCAGCATCGACTTACAGCCTTTGCTCAATCTTTCTACTAAACGAAAGAAGCTATAGAGAAGAAGCAAGAAAGCAAAGCGTTTCTATACAATGAAAGCAAGAAATGTCACCCCAAGCAGAGGAAATACTTGTAGGAGAGATCGAAACGAGTGGAAGCACTTCTACTAGCAGTTTTCAAAATATGACGTCTTTCATATTCTGGATTGATTTTACTTTATGATTTTCCAGTAACTAGCTTTTGGGTTATTTTTATTTGCTTTGGTCGTTTGATTTAAGAAGCATTTGCAGAGTCAAGTTTTTGTTAAGGCACTTTTAAAATATAAATCTTCTTTTTCTTTCTCCTTTTATCGCACTCATTTACGGAGTAATGAATTTTGCAAGCGGAGTAAAACAATTTTTATGGATGTTCAGTTTATCCTGGGGAAATTAGGGTGCGAGAAGAAAGTTTTAGGGCCTATTTTTACGAAATAGAAAAGGGCCCCAATATTCCTCTATAATGAGAGTACAGAAGTACAAATCCGAGAAGTTACTGTAAATACTATGATAATATATTCGATTCGCATAAAAATATGGTGACCGTGCTTTAATAAATTGTGTGTAAACTGTAAACCAGAAATTTAGTTGTGGAGAATCTCTATACAAACACGCACACAAAATAGAATCAGCACAACAATATCAGAAAAAATGAAACAAAAAAATTTTTAAAGTGGATGTGTTTCTCCCATACTATTCAACTTGCCGTGACTACAGTAGTGGCCTTTAAAGATCGTGCAATAAGGCAGGGATCAATAATTTATACAGTTGAGTAGCATCCCACTTTGTATTATTCAACCAGAAGAAGAAAGTGTGTGATTTGTAGTTTTCTGAACTACGTTACGCTTTTGAAAGATTGTGCCTATCAAGTCACATAGCAAAGCAGTTGTCTTAGATAATAAAATCTTTCGCGTGCGCTGTTTTACTCTTGTACAGAGGTGTTTAAAGCAAAAAAACACTAATAACTTGGCGAATTTTACTCATATGAATCCAACTGTGTGATAACAGTGAAATAAACGAATGTAAAGTTTAGTAGTGTCAGCAGCTCTATTCATTAAGAAATCAGGTTAAGCACTTTGCCGCCTGCCTTTCGCTTATTATTTGAAGGTAATTAATACTCATCTTGTAGAGCTATTGTTTTTCTACTGAACTAAAGGAATTCTTTCAAATAATACTTGCATCTTTTTTTTGTGAAACAGTAGCGACTACTAGAGACAAATAACGAAATTGTAAGACTGGTGAGAAGCTGCTTATAACTTTTATTTTAGCATCGCAAAGAGTTTACTGCAGTAATAAAAGTAATTTTTACTCTGTGTTCAAGTTTTTTTTTAATGCGCTTCAAGGTTATTCGTATTTGCTGTGACCCCAAATTTTAATCTTTGTCTTAGCACTTAGGCAACTACGTCAATGAATAAAGCAGCCGAAGAGGTTCCATGAAAGATAACTTGCGCAGTGATATTTTCATGGTGCTAGTAGCAATCCCAAAGAAAGTCATGGCTTGACTAAAACTGTGAAATGACTTGAATATGATAGGGTGGAAATCTTTTTTTCATGTTGCAATTACTACTTTTTTTTATTCTCATGCTTTCGTTTACGGTCCTCTTATTCGCGAGCTCGCAATTTTCTTCGATCATTGTTCTTTCAATGCTTCCGCTGTTTTTTTCCAGTTTTTCTTTTTTATCCGTATAGAGAATAACCAAAATGCGCTTTTACTTCAAAGGTTTTATTTACCAACTATAAACTTTTTTCAGAACAAAACAGATGCTTTGTATTTCTAAAAATAGGGCGACTTGCAAACACGTGAAGAACAACTTAGCCAATATAAATGCAAACGTTTTTCTTACTGTCAGATTTGTTATTAAGTTAGAGTAATAACGTAATACATTTTAAATGGTATTCAATCTTAAGAAAAAAACAAAAAGCAAGCGCATTTATTCCTCATATTACTTAAAAATAAGGTGAATTTAACCGTGAACAAATTTTAAAAAACCTAGTCATTGGATGAAATAATGAATCCCTCAATACGAGGCAATTGAAATAACGAAATATAAACGTTCAACGTTCTAGAGAGCATGAAAAATTTCACACATCAACTTTAGAATAAATTTACGAAAATATCAACACGCATACACTTCTGCAGATAAAACAGCTTTGTATTTAGATAAAAACATAAACACCGAGAAACAGACTACAAAGTGAGCAGCCAGATGTAAAAATAGGAAACTTTAATAAAATAATCTTTATGGGTCCATGCATGCAAACAGCAACTATTATTTATTCGCATAAAACCCATTACAAAATCATTAAAATACAAAAACGACAACATCAAAATGGGTTGCCCAAACTCTCAATTTTGAGCCAACGAAGAGTCGAAGATATTCAAAAAAATGGCAAACATCCCAAGTTTGCCAAATATTCCTTTCGATAAATGCATAAAGCAATGCATAACTAAAAACTTATCCTCGAAGCATTAAAACTATAAGCTAGAAAAGAATGTGTTCTCTAGTTTCACAAAAAAAAGATGCAAGGGGAAAAGGTAATCTATAAAAACAAGCCAAAGGGCAAAATGAGGGAACACAGACATGCACCAGCGCAAAGCAATCATAAAAACCGCTACAACAAACCGTATCAAGTTAAAACAAACTAAAGAAAATATTGATTACGTGAGTGCTTTCTATAACAAGTTCTTCTTGCAAAAGTTGCGAATCCATTTATGCATGGAATTTCAAGGCAACTTTACACATGCAAAATTTCTTGTATCCTTTTAAAATGCATTTGAGCTTAGTAAAATCTTTTTTAAATGCAAAACTGTATCAGTATACAACAAATATTCTCTGCAAGCAAAGTATGGCAAATTGTGGGTTTTTTAAAAATGAATATACCATTTTCAAAAATACTTTTCCCTTAGTAAAAAATATGTGCATCATGACGATTAATTTTTTCAAAAAAATGAATAAACGTGTTATTACTTCTCTTGATGTGTAGAAAAGAATATACTGCCAAAAAAGAGTCAGAAATAGCGTTTTTAACCTGAAAGATTTTTGTGAAAAAACCTAAAACTAATAATAATAAGCTATCTAATTCCATTTTGTTTACTGTATATTAAGTAAATGCGGTTACTTGCACCAGTTAAAAGAGGCGTAAGAAAAAGATTCCGGCTGCAATAGCTTGTAGATTATTTTATACACTAGATATATTATATTAAAATACTATAAATGTACATCCTCTTAACTTTAGAAAAATTTCTAAAAATAAAGATCACATAGAAACGCATTGTTTCGAAAATATAAGGAGAATTTAACATGGAATTATTTTTTGGTGCTCTTAAAAAAATCCATCAACTCCTCGAGTGAAAATTACAGAAATGTTTTGCGGCGCATCTTCTTCGTCCATTGAAATTCACGAAATTCCCTTGTCACAAATGATTGCTAACTAGCACTATAAAATGCATACACGCTATCTCTTTCCAATCATTCTCATTGGGGAGCTATAGAGCGGAGGGAAACAAACACGACGTTAACCTAAGTTTGTTAAACATAGAAAGTAGTTTTTACTCTAAAAAAAATATGACGTTCACAGAGGTGTGTTATAGGATGAAAAAAGTAGATGCAAAAAATATCAGAAACGAGGGTGTCTCCCTTCTAGTTATTTTTGCTCAATTTTTCGGGGTCCACTATAACTGTTTAAGAGTTGCTCCACAGCTCTATCAATTTTCCGATCTACCCCATTTTTAGAAAGCGTGAATCGTGTTTTCCATGAAGAACGTGCACCACCACAAGGTAACGATTGACCAAGGGAATTAGGAGACGGATGGGGATAGCTAAAGAGTGTCTTTTCTGATTTAAGCGGAGACAAGATAGATCGTTTCTCTGAATTATATAAAGGCAGCCGCCTTCCTCTTGAAGATTTCCGAGAATTCTGCGTATCGATTTTGTGGCTGTCCTGCTCAGAAAATGCAGCAAACTTTCCCCTTGCGTCATCATGCGGCAATGTATTTCCCGATTTCCCTTTTGTTCTTTTGTAGAAACCACCTTCCTTAAGAGAAAAAGGAAAGGAAGATGCAGAAGATTCAGAATTCCAGCTCTCTGGTGGAGATTCTCTAATACCTACGTTCATAGGCAGAAAACAAGATACACCTGGACAGGGTGGATGCCCGCTATACGGCATAGGCGTGCCTGCCATGGGAATTAAAACCGCTCCGTTGTGTACAAAGGAGGAATCATGGCGATGAAATGCGGGGGATGGTAGCCTTGTAGATGCTCCTTCACATGAAGAACACTCTACGCTTGGTATACCATAAATAGGAAGAGGCAAACAGCGAACAGGGCCTCCATTAGATGCAATAGAAGCACCTTGTGAAACATGTGCAGGGAAAGGATATGACCATTCAGGGGTTGATTTACTACACGCAGAGTGAGCTATCCCTTTTTGATGCAAGAGTGAAGCTTTAGTAGAAGTGTAGGGAGGGCAACATGTATTCTTGAAGAGAGGATTAGAATGAGATTCATTCAAAGAGGTAAAGGAATCACTAGGAGAAAAAGAATAATTCAAAGGGGGATAAGGTGCATCCGTGGCATTCGCACCTGCGTCCATTTTCCCTATCTTGTGAAGAGATTTCATAGTTGAATATTTAGGAGGGTGAATGGTTGAAAAAGGGGTAGGGTCACGTACTCTGCAAGCATTTGCTTGCGGTAAAGTATTTCGATTTGTTCTACACTGACTTTGGGAAGAGAGATCAAATGTAGAGAGCTCTTCACAACCAGAAGTTTCCCGTGCGACTTCATCAAAACAGGGATAGAATGTATTTTTAAAGATACCATTCATACCAGGATGCGGCACATACGAAGAAGGGGATCCTTGCAAAGAAGTTTCGTGTGTAGACCTATCATTTGTGCGGGCAGCCAGAAATGGCAACTGTGACGTCGGTTGATACTGTGTATATCCATTCTGCATAGAAACACTTCCAAAACCGCAATTCTTGTCCATAGTATTGAGATACTGAGCACTCATAGTTTTTTTACAAATTTTGTTGCGGGGAAAAAGGGCACCTTTTTTTCCACGTAAATTTCCATTGCGTAAATCAAACGTGTCAAGTTCAATATTCTTTTTTGTTAAATTCTGAATACTTTTGCTTAATGCACTGTTGGTAAAATAATCACAGGCGGGGATCTCAACTGAGGGTGATGCTCCTCCCCATTCATTGGAATTTTGCGGGATTTTATTCCACTTCGATGAATTGCTTTCAGTTGCTAAAAAATTTTCAGATGCTTGCACCGAAATTGTCTCACTAGCCACTTCAGGGATTAGAGTGGTCGAGAGTAAGAAAGAACGGGAAGATTCAGCTTCAGTAGTGTATACATTAGCAGTAGAAATCTGCCTCAAACTAAGTGCATCTGAAAGTATATTATTATGTGCTATAGGATGTTCTGGAGGTACCACTAACGAGGTGTTGTCCTTTTGCAATGTTTTAAAGTTGCTACAAGAGATTTTTTCTCTGCTTCCAAATTCATCGCCAACAACGGCTTCACACATTGAATTTCCGATAGTTTGCAGCAATTTCGTAACGGCAGCGCTGTCTTTCGTAGAGGGTGAAGAAAATTTAGACGAGGTTGCATTCATAGCCATGCTGGAAGTGTTTTTGTCTTCTTTTACTAAAAAATTAGCAAACGTTTCAGCAGCTTTATCAACTGGGTAAGGAGTAGACCAAAAGCAATGTCGAGATGAAGAAGATAGAGAACCCCCGTTAACCTCAGCAATACTATTTAAACTGCTGTCGTTCCAAATGCTACAAATGTGATCCAATGCATTCTCGCTTATCATGGTGGCAGAGGCGCCACCATCACATTTAACACCCTTTAAGCTCTTACCAGTTTCTTCTCTCAATGCTCCAACAAGGCATTTTTCAAAGACATTACATGTTTCGTTGTGATTCTTACTATAATTTGCAAGTAGAGCCTCAGGATTTGTTTCAAACTGAAAAATATAAGAACGGAAGTTATAATAGAAAAAATTAAACACCGGTGGTCGTGATGCACGAAAGCATTGCAGCCCTTAATGGTAAGAAGCCATAATTTTGAGAAAAACAAAAAGATTTTTTAAAAGTTAATCAGGGGTGCTGGAAGGAAGTTACAGCAACTGCATAAAGATATTCACATTAGCACAATTAAACAAACACCCAATCACTCTTGTAATCATGTACAAGCAGAAATTGCCATTAACTTCGCTATTTCTCACTTGAATAATAGGATAGGTACCCTCCCGAGGTTCATCTCTTTCGACTTTGATCAAAGGTTTGTCAGTTTGGGCTTTAATTAACATACCATTTGAATTGTTATGATGAGAAATCGTTGAAGCATCTTGTTTCATCTCATCCAAATTAGGTCCACCTTGACGATTCCAATAATCGAGAAGAGCTGTGACATCACTCGATTTATCTGCGTATATGCTGCGTCCATCAGAAAATCCTTTTTCTCGCACTTCTGCAAGATGTAAAGGCAGCCCAGTAGCTCCAGATTCTGAATGAAGTGCCTTAACCCGCATTTCTAAACCGTACGCCAAGCGAACTTTTAAGTCCTTAAATCAGATCTATGGTGGCAAATAAGCACTTGTTGGGTTCGGTTCAGAGTTTTTTCGAAATTATCTGCACTTTATATCCAATTCCTCATGGTAGCAATTTAAGAGTGTAGAAATACCTCATTTATCCACGCATTTTGGCAACAGCACGGGCCATTCCAAATGTCCATTGGATAATTACTTTTTATTATTCCCTGTGTGTAATGATTAACAGATTTCACAGTAGAATAATAGCACTTGGTTATAAGTTCTCATATACTGATAAAAAAAGAGAAATAAACTTTGCTAGGAAAACATAGAAGAACCCATGAACTGAAAAAATAAAACAGATTCTTCTGCTAGGCTGAAGTTAGGATTGGATTATAGGTATCTGATGAATGGGAGCAGTGCATAAAGTGGAGAGGTGCTAGTTGAATGTGCTCATGATGCAACACGAATAAAAAATAAATCATAATACTATTACTTCCTTATTTAATGAAAAGTCTCAGTATAAATTTTCAACCATTGAGAATTAAAAAACTGATTATGCAGCCACTGGGTGAAATGATACAGTTTGATAGACAAAAGGATGATGATAGAATGTGTTGCCTCTTATATGATATCGAAAAGTTTTGGCAAACGGAAGATCATACATTTTTTTAAGGGGCAACGAGAGTAAACACAACCATTACATGCCCTGCGACGTGTAAACGACCGGGTCTTTTCTTGTGTAGTTAATATATCTCCACAACCCTGAAATGTTTTCCGTATGTTATAATTGCCCATGCAGATAGTATTCATCGTTGTAAAATTATGTTCGTCTGTGCGATGGTAAAAATCCACAAGACAAAGAGGCATTTCTTGTCAATATCTCGGAGTACCAACATAGAAATTTACAAATTCGTAGGAAAGACACAGGTCTAACTAAAACGACCACTCCGGCGTTTCCAAAACTGGTTTTGTGACTAAAAAATTATTGGAAAAAAAACAGGTACTCCTGGATTACAGAGCCTAGGTTTCTTTCCAACGGAAAACTCTTCCTTTTTCATTGCAATTTTATTAGACTGCGAAATATAGGAAACATCCACTCAATCGCAGTTGTGTGAGGAATTTGGAAAGGGAAAATAGTTTAATTCGCGCGCGGCAACGGCATTATCTACCTCGAATGATGGATGACACGCATCGAAAGGGAGTAACTGTCTTCTGAATGGCGAGGGTGAAGGGCGGCAACAAAGTTTTGTTATTTCATAATGCGATTTCTGCTCATGAATTTGAATGCTATGCAATTCGGTCATACAGATACACAATTAAACATACGTACCGTTAACAAATTTTTATTTCGTTTGTTGGCGCGATTCCATCATGGACGAGATGCAACGTATATTATGCTGTTTATCATCTCAAATATAAGACGTACTCTTCCCATCTAACAATTCTTCGCTAGCATTAAAACAGCAATTCAAAAATAAATGGAAAAGAACTAACTAACATCAAAGTTATTTTATTGAGAATATTATCCCTACATCTATGAGAAATAGGATCTGCAAAACTTTCACTTAGCTTGAACTGGCTATAAAACATTAAACTCAGCAAAACCTCCTTTTTGATATTGCGTTTTATAAAACAATGCTTCCACTCATAATTGCAGCAAAAACTCACTTAAATAAGCATAAAACTACTAATGAAATAAAATTACTTGCATTTGCTACTCTTTAGTGAATCACCATAAATTGTCATATTTCAGTGAAAAAAATAAAATGTAGTACTTGCAGAAAAAATTATAAAAGGGATACAAATTTTTTAAAAAATTAGAATAACCTGAAATACAATTGATACAAAAAGCTGTGCATCGTTAAAATAAGCAAAAACATTTCATTTCGTGGTTTTATCTATCTGGTATATTACTTTAATGCTTCTTTACACATCTAAAGAATTCAAAGGTAGCTTTATTCACTTCAACCTTATCTATTTTGTCAATAGATTTAATTTTTGGGGCACCATCCTTACGCTTTATGTTTTGTTGGCACATTTAATTTTTCAATAGTATGTTTATGCTAAGAACAAAGCGTTAAATTGCTGTGCTTTCTTTCTGTGCATTACCATTGTAGTTGTAGATAACAATCTAACCTACTCTTAAAAAATGTATTTTCACTTTAATCTTTTGTATGCGGAAATATAATCACAAACAAAATCCTTTTTTACTCTTAAGCTATCTAAGGCTGTTTGGTAATATTGAAATGCATTCCCAATTTATTGTTTTTTTTTTTATTACAACCAACCAACCCTCCAAAAGAATATATTGCATTGTGTCAGAGCAATGGTAGCAGAACGCATTTCCTTGATTTTAGTTTCTTTTAGGAAACTACATTAGTAGGAGATAGCGCAATCTACATTTCTCTAGTCAAAAAAATGTTAGTAACCTCAGAAGTAATTCAACGCTTTTTTTACAAATTTTTCTAATAAGGTTTGATTTACTTGCACTTGCAAGCAGATTAGCAAGTGATTGTTTTTTATAAGGCATACAAAATAATTTTATTTTTTGATTTTGTTTTTATAAAGGAATGTTTTACTTGTTTATTTATATAGCTGCTATGTTGTACTCCTATATTCCTAAGAGTGACAAAAAATTTAGTTAAAATTTCTCTTTTATTAATACTTGTGAAAAAAAAGTTGTAAGGATAAGTTTTTATTCAATTTTCTCAATTTCAAAGCCTTACGAATATTTAATTTTATATGAAAAAAAAGCAAATCCAATGTTAGCTATCGGCGTATACATATCCTAGCAACAAATTAAAAACTCATTTCAATTACGAAAAAGAGCATTGAATAAACTAGTGTACTTCCTTGTATCTTGAACAATCATTGATCCTAGATTTATTCCTTTTTTCAATAAGATAATAAATACTTTGTAAATTAACAATTTGTTATAATTCAATTTGAATAATATGATATCTCAAATTACCCACTAACAAATTTTGCACATACTTAGTTATTATCTTTTCATGTAGAACTATTCAAATATAATTTAAGATAAAAATCATACAACAGCATAAAGATAGATCCAAACCTATTTTAATGACTGATGAAATCATGTTACTTTGTAGCAACAATATATTTAGAACGTTTTCAAACCTTATAGTGTTGTAAAATACGTAATAGCTACTTGTTTCATTACTTTTAAGGTGAAACATATTTTAATTGATTTTACTGTTATTTAAATGGAAATTCGGATAATTTCAAGAAACAGCAATAAACGAGTTTTTCTAAAAAATTAGACACACTAAGTCAAGGTTAAGATTAAATGACGTTAGTGCAAACAGCAGAAATATTATTAATTGCTTCTCTAATTAATTGAAACATTTAGCTTGTCTCACAAAATATAGCTATGTAGTTTCCCTTTAATGCCTGTTTAGAAGTGTGTGAATATTGAAAGGAATTGAAACTTTAGAATATATTTTTACACAATGCTCGAGACGATTTGACCTTTTTTGAAAATACAGCTTACTTTTGTATTTTTCTTACAAATAGAAATATATCAAGAACAAGTGAGACATTAGTTTAGTCAAGTTGATAACAGGGGAATAACCTAAAAGTAACTACGAGTCTTATCAGTAAGCCGAGTAAATTTGAAGATTAAAAAGGTGTATATGATGCATATGAGGTAATTTTGAAAGGATAAAAGATTAATGATTCAACCGCAATAAGTTAACATTGAATACGTATATACATAACTTCACTGTTCTTACCACACAGTCTTTATTTACCACTCATCCAAAATTAAAAAGCCGTAAGTTTCAATATCATTAATATTCACACATTACAAATCAAGGGTGAATAAAATCCACTATTAAGCAAATTTATAACAAAGCAAATTATTTTTTTTGCAATGGTTAAAAATATTTTTTTGTTATACGATAAATCTTTTTTGTTATTCTGCAAAGATCCAAGGATCACCTGTTTTTCTTCATTAGAGCAATATTTTAAAAGTAAAAGGCTTTTACCCTCAAATTTTCAATATATTTTATTGCAAAAATTATGTTATATGTTCCCCTTAACAGAAGGATTATTTTTTGTAAATCGCAAAAACTTGGTATTGCATGTAACATTGCAGGCATGTTCAGCATGAGCGTATTTCCTGGTTTAAGTTGTTAGTTTAATAAATTTTGAATTGACTTACTTTGTTTTTTTGCATTGAAAAATACACTTAAAATACGATTGCATTCATTAAGATACAAGCAAAAAGTAATGCAATAACATAAGAAGAGCAAAACCAATGTAGCATTTCGATTTATTTTATAGCACAAACAGTCCATGATGCAGAATGACGAACTCCAAGATACAATAATAAAACCAACCCATTTAAGTTTTTTTCAAAATGAGGAATATAACAATATATTTCAGGATTTATAACAGTTTTAAAAACTAAATTTAGATCGCATCAAGTTAGATATACATTCAAGGGAAGCAACACAAATAGTATCAGAAACTATACTTTTTCAAATATAAAACATGATCATCTTCTAAAATTTCGAAGAAAAATGCAAATGTTATAAAGATGATTTGATTTAAGAAAGATGTTTGACAACTAGAGGATACATGAGCAGTTATTATCATTGTAGATATTTCTCTTTTCTTTTACATGATTTTAATATGTTATTGTTACTAATACTTGCCTATGCTTTGCTCTTTTCAAAAACAGTTTTGTCATGGAAAGAAAAAATATACTTGAACTCTCCAGTGTGTTTTTCGTAATATTGGAACCAGTGCAAAAATTTTGGTATACTTTGAAAACTGTTCAAAGCTTTAGTGTTTCCAAAATTAAAACTGTTTAAGAATTTTCAAGCATTCTCTCTGGATTCTGATTTGCTTTTCATAAAATATAGTTTCACAGCTGTAGCACAGCTGAGATCCTACCCTTCAACAAGTATTCCATACCGGATGCGTTTCAGTAAGGATTTTGTAGGTGTTTAAAATCTATGTAGCCGGCAAATAAAAGTCACGATCTAATCTACCAATCTTCTGCATTGTTTTTGATGTTTTATACCATTTTACAATTTGGTTTGAAATCCGCATTAGGGCATTCTAATTTCAGTGAATTGCCTAAACATTCATTCTTTACGTTCAATAATGAGATTTATTGTCAAGTGAAGACATTTTTTGCGTCAAAGAGAAATGTTTAATCTTTTAGCATAGGAAGGGAAATGCGGAGTGTCAGCAGAGAGGTTAAGACATTGTCTGAGTTGAAGCAACCCGCCATTGCATGGACATTTGGTAGAATTATTCTCAGAAACTATAAGCGTAACTGTAATTTTTGTATGCGCAAATTTCCGTCGTGTTGATTATTCTCTTGTTCCAGCTTTCTGATAACTTTTGCACAACATTGTTTAGTACTAATGCTATTTCTTTTCACTACAACACACTCCTTTGCTATTTTTTGTGAATCCTAATAAAATACAAGCCATATTCTTCTGTGCAGAAGCTAATGCTTTGTCAATATACTTGCATTGCTAATCTTTCAGTACGTCGTGCTAATGCTTTTCTTCTGGTCTCATCAAGCACACCGTGCATAATTTTGATTTAGAAATATCGCAACAATGTGTTTATCGTCCGAGATGGAAAAATTATGTCCTGCTCTTTAATCCGGGTTAAACACATTTCTGCGCTTGTATTTTCCATAGTATGTATTACCCTTACGCATGAATTCAGAGTACTATGCAGGTAAATTTGGACTATAGAACTCCTAAAAAAATGATGGCTATCTCGTTTTTTCCCGTTGCTACTGCAGATACATTTCTATTTGTCACTGTTAAAACATGTTAACGTATAGCAATAATTGCACAAGGGAGATAGTAACAGAATTATCGGCGGTTAAAGAAAGGACACCATTCATCTGACCAATTTGTTTAAATCTATTGGAACCGTTTAATAGGTAATGATAGATTTGAATATGGATTTCTTCTTGGTAAGCATTAGAAATACCAGTGTGATCTATTAAATTGGCGGGAGGAAAAGCTAACGACGTAGTCTTGGTCTCAGGTGCGAGTTAGATAAGAATAGGCGCCTCAGCGCCTCAGGAAACTTTTCTGCGATACTTAGTCTTCTTTGCTACAGAGAATCCAACGTTAGATCTTAGTATTGGAATGAATTTATAAATTGGCAGATGAGGAGGTAATATTTGGCACATGAAGACGTTTCCAAATTCCGTTTCTAAACTACGAACTTTAGTGCTTACAAAAGTATTTCAAACAATACACAATTTCTGCAATAAGCACGCGTATAACAGATTCACACACTAGCATATTCCGTAAAATAATTGATAGCCTTCGGAAACAATATTATAAAAACATCAAGGCTATAATGTAATAAAAAATAGGAAACTACAATTGCTTATTCGTTTCATCATCAAACATTTATGCATTGAATCGCCTCGCGGCGGTTCATTGCGAAATCATTCATATGAATTCGCAATGTCCACCCAACTGAAAGCTCGTAGTTACTTCAAACTAACTACTATCACGCATTTATGTTGTTGTTCATTTACTTAAACTATCTTGGCGGCAACATAGCTTTTGCACGAGAAATACAAAAGAAGTAAGAAAGACTAGTCTCTGATGCTGCGGAAACTTTCTACTAATCAGTAGCTACTCAGTGAGATACTACTTCCAAATATCCCCCTTGTTTACAAGTAATGTATGAAGCTACTGACCCATAAGGGCTGGTGCGAGTAACGAATGACAATGCGTTTATGAGGATTGTTGTTTTATTTTAGAGTTCTTCCCTTAACCAAGTAGATTCCATACCCTCAAAACACACTTTTGTCATTTTTGTTGACAGAAATGCTGAATCATATTGTTTTATGTACGATCTTTTGCCTGAATTTTTCTATGATTTTGATGCTTTGTGGTTAGATGCAAGCTGTGAGCTACAAAAAGATGAATAGTTTTACATATAAGAATGCCGATTCTTTGCAGTCAGCGAAATTGTCTTTATTAGAGTAGCAAATCCCTAAATCGCATTCACCATGGAATTCTAAGTGGAAGTAGTTTTTCTCCTTTTTCCTCTGTTTTCATATGTTGAAACTAGCATTTCACTTTTCCCGTATCTGCTACACATTCTTGCTTAGTGTAAGCTGTGCCTTACATTAATCCTTTGTTCTTGCCTTTCTTCTGTTTTTTACTCTTTCTCAGCCTTGTGAAAACGGGTTTTTACACGTTTTATTGAGTGATTGTGTCAGTTGCAACTATGGGTGAAACCCTTCACCATTTCTGTGGGTTAGCCATGGTGCGCTTATTGAAACCACCCGAATATTACTTGGAGAAATACAAAACGCCTTTTTTTGGGCTGAGCAAACTTTACTTGTTGATGGAGAAGCAGCGAAATCGAGGTGTATTGTTATTACCATTTTATTTTGTTGATTTTTCTTTTATAGTGTAATTTCTATTCTGTATGTTAAGTTCTCCCCTCCAAATACCTACTCTTTTCTCCCCTCTAAATGTATTTGAATTTGTCACTTTTTAACACCTTCTACTCTCTATGGCAATGACCCATTTTACTTTTACTTTTTCTTCTCCACTTCTATAGTACACTATCAAACACTGGATGAATGTACATGATGTATCGAAATTGGGTGGTTGATTCTATTTTTATTTTTTTAGGTCAAGATGGTGCAGGAATAGCATGTGTAAAGCTAGATGTAGATCCTGGTTATAAATTTTTGGATTTGCAGCGTTCAGCAGCGACTGATCCGATAGCGGATGTCATGGAACGCTGCCAATCCGAAGCACAGCAAAAATTGAACAGTTTACCAGTGGAATTACGAACTAACGTCCACGTCTTGAAGCATAAAATTCCTTACACAGGTTATTCTAAAAAAAGCATGAGTTTTTAGAATGGATAGAGAGAACTGTTAAAACAGGGTGATACTGCGTAATCTTCAGAAAAGATAGGAAGAGCATGTCGTTTTATTCAAAATGAAATCTTTTAGAGTAGGAGCGTGGAGTGGCTTTTGTTTTTTCCCCTCCCTTCTGTGTGAGCACAGGAATTCGATTTTGTGGAAATGATTGGATAGTATGAAAAATATAAATTTGTAAAGCTCGTATAGAAAAGTAGAGGCACCTATTGGCTGTATACCGCTGGCTATGTAGACATCATGTGACATCTAAACTTTTGAAATAAAAAAAAATTAAAAGTGTATGTAGAGAGGTTAAAAATGGTTTACAAGGAAAAGCGGGCCTGTACTCTATTTTTTTTCAGATTCTCTTGAAATTATGCATAAAAATGAAATTCGTTTGTTTGTTGGAGTTAATTGCAGAGCTATGTTTTTTATTATTTGAGAGTGTGTACAAAACGTTATTAAGTGTTTTTTTTCCTTTTTATGGACAATTTTTTTTCTGGAATTGTATGTGTGAAAATGGTGTCTTCAAATGCTGTGCCTCCATTGGATACTTTTAGTTGAATAAAGTGTTACTTTCCATCCACTTTTTGGGTCACCGTGTACAGTGCACTCCCCCCCCATTTTTTTTCTTTTTTTAAAGAGAGAATTTTTTAATCAAATTTGGCGTTAAATTTGAAAATATTCGTTTTAATTTTATAGAATGTAATCTACTTAATGAAAGATGCATATACTTGATGTAGATATTTTTGCTTTTATTTGTCTGTTTAATATGTTAAACATCTCTTCCATGCTTGCTCTAGTACACTCTTGAGGGAGCACTACGTTTACGTTTGTTTTTTATTGGTAAGGATGTAGAGTTGCCTCTCGCTATTAGCCTTCCTCTTCCTCATGCATTTCTCCCTCCCCTCTCCTCCTCCTCCTCTCTCCTCCTCCTCCTCTCTCTTCCCCCTCCTCTCTCCTCTCCTCCTCCTCTCTCTTCCCCCTCCTCTCTCCTCTCCTCCTCCCCCCGCCTCCTCAAAACTCAGAGAGAGTAACTCTTAACCTTGTTTTTTACAGGTGAAATTTTTCTTGGACATGTACGTTATGGTACGGATAGTGAGAATACTGCAGAAAGTTGCCACCCGGTGGCTCTAGCCTCTAATTGGCTTACTCGGAGTTTAGTGTTGGCAGGAAATTTTAATTTAACAAATTTGGATGAACTTTTTGCTGAACTCATTCAACTCGGTCAAAATCCTCGAGAAAAATCAGATACAATTATTCTCACTGAAAATCTTTGCTGTCTCTTAGATAATGAAAACAAGAAATTGTATGCTCGTTATTATGCTCAAGGCCATGATCCTCAAGCCTGTTTTCAACGTATTGCAGAAAATATTAATATTATCAAAATTTTACGTAATGCGTCTGCACGTTGGGATGGTGGATATTGTATTTCTGGAATTCTTGGTAAGTAGGGGAGGAGAATGAATTTGAGGGGGTGGGGGGAAGGGGGAGAGAGGGAAAGAGGAAGGGGTTTAGAAGGGAAGGGGTTTAGAAGGGAAGGGGGAGAGAAGAGAAGGGGGAGAGAAGAGAAGGGGGAGAGAAGAGAAGGGGGAGAGAAGAGAAGGGGGAGAGAAGAGAAGGGGGAGAGAGAGAAGGAGGAGAGAGAGAGAGAGAAGGGGGAAGATGAGAAAGAGGGAGAATACAAGAGAAAGGAAGGAAGGAAAAGGGTAAGGGGGAGATTTCTAGGAATGGGGGGGAAGGAGGATAAAGGAGAAATAGAGCGTTTAGAAAAATTAAAAGAATAATAAAATAAAGAGGATAAAATCCAAGTCTTCTTCTCCTTTTAGAAAAGAAATACTTTAAATTTCTTAATAAAATGGAGAAATAGTTACGTTTTTTCATATGATGAAAATTGGATACTGCGAGTGTCTGTACAGGCAGAGGTAATTTGGCAGGATGTGATTGTAGGGATATTTCTTTTTCTTTTTCTTCTCTTTTTTTTCTCTTCTTCATCTTCTAACTGCATTTTTGTATTGTTGCCATTTCTTCACTGAGCAGAAGTTTTCCCACTTTTTTTTATGACTTTTTTTGGTTTTTATTCTTCTCTGTAGGTCATGGAGATGCCTTTGCTATACGAGATCCTTGTGGAATTCGTCCAGGATTTTATTATATTTCTGATGAAGTTTGTGTTGTGGCAAGTGAACGGCCTGTGATTCAATCTATATTTCATGTATGTTTCAATTTCTTTTAAAAAATTAGAAAAAAAGTTTTATTTTGCAGGAAGGAAGGAGGGGAAGAAAGGGAGTAGGAAAGGATAGATAAATATATATATATAGGTATGAATATATTAATATTTATATGTATATAAATATATATATATAGACGAGTCTTCTCTTTTTCTTTATCTTTTCTCTGAAATTCCAACACAGGAATTCGTTTAGAACTAGTAGAAATATTTTAGAGGGAAGAGATACCTATATTTTATTAGAAACTATATTCTTGTTTTTTATGCATAGTTTTGCATTTAAAAGAATTCTTCTCTTCTCTTTTATGTATATTCTTATTTTTTTTATAACAAAGATCTCATAAATATTCAGTTTTCCTCTATTTCTTTTTGTTTTTCTTATCTCTATTTCATTTCTATTTTTCTCTCTAACGTAACTCTAACCCCATCTTCTCTCATTTCTCCTCCCTCTTCTCTTATTTCTCTCTCCTCCCTCTTCTTTCATTTCTCCCCCCTCTTCTCTCATTTCTCCTCCCTCTTCTCTCATTTCTCCTCCCTCTTCTTTCATTTCTACCCCCTCTTCTCTCATTTCTCTCTCCTCCCTCTCCTCTCATTTCTCTCTCCCCCCTCTTCTCTCATTTCTCCCCTTTCTTCTCTCATTTCTCCTCCCTCTTTTCTAATTTCTCCTCCCTCTTTTCTCATTTCTCTCTCCTCCCTCTTCTTTCATTTCTCCCCCCTGTAGGCTCCCAGTTCTGAAGTTCATGAATTAGATCCTGGCCATGCTTTGCTTATAAGACGAAATGGAACAATTTTTATTGAAAGAGTTTCTCCTCCTAAAGAATATTCAAAATGCAGTTTTGAAAGAATATATTTTTCTCGGTAAGTACAGACATATCTCTCTACTCTCTCTATCGTGTTTTTTAAAGGATGAAGATTCAATAAGAACTATGAAATTATATTTATCAAAAGAAAAGAAAGTTTCTTTTAGTTCTTTTCTTTGATTTATAAATTTTATATAGAACGTTATACTATTTAAAAATAGAAGTAGAAAAGACAATCAAACAACTTCTCTTTCTATTTTCATGTCTATTTTTATATCTATTTCTACATATATATATATATATATATATTGATATCAATTTCTATATAGAAATATTTATATCAATTTCTATATATATATATATATATTTATATCAATTTTTTTTAATAAAAATTTTATTTTTATATATATATTTCTAAATTATAAAAACGTAAAAATAAAAATAAAGGCCTACCCAAACATGGCCCTCCCCCTTTTCTTCTACAATATTTTTTTTCTTTTTTTAATAAATAAAACAGTTTTTCAAATTTTTATATTTTTTTTCAGCGGTGGAGATCCTGATATTCATAAAGAACGAATAAAATTAGGAGAAAACTTAAGTTTGCAAGTTTTGGAAAAATGTAATTATGATATTGCAAATTCCATTATTTCTTATATTCCAAATACTTCTGAAATGTCCTATTGTGGATTACTCAAAGGTATAAAGAAGTTTCTTTTTTTATTTTTTTGTAGAAAAATAAAAGAATTTAAAAAAAAAAGAATCTAAACGAAGAAGAAGAAGAGGGAGAGAGAAAAAGAGAGAAGAAGAAGAGGGAGAGAGAAAAAGAGAGAAAGAGAAGAAGAGGGAGAGAGAAAAAGAAGAGGGAGAGAGTAAAAGAAGAGGGAGAAGTGGAAGGGAGAAGAAGAAGAGAAATATAAAAAGAAATTAGGATAAGAGAGGAGGAAGAAGAGAAATAAAACAGAACTAAAAAGATTAAAGAAATTTATTAAAAAAAAATAAAAATAACAAAAAAAAAGGAAACTATAAAAAGAGAGAAATTATAAAATTTATAAAATATAAAGTACAGCTATTTTCTCTATTCTTTTTATATCCTCTTCTTTGGATCATTAGGTCTTCAAAGGGAAGTAAATCGATTACATTTTCAAACCATTTTCGAAAAGAAAAATATATTATCTTCTGATGAAATAAAAGCTGTGAGAATCAAATAGAATAAAATTTTAATTAAATTATTTTTTCATTTATAGGGGAAAGATTTCCCTATTTCAAAATGTTAAAAAAAATGAGAAAGAGAAAAAGAAAGAGAGGGAAAATAATGGAATATATTTAATTCGTCTTTGTATGCTATTAAAAAGAAAAGTGGAATTTTCATTGCTCAGTTTTTTTTATTTAATGAAAAGTTTATTTTTTTTGGATATTTTTTTGCTTTTCTTTTTTCTATTTCTTTTTTTTATTTCGCATTTCTCTCTCTCCTCATTTCTCTCTCTCTCTCTCTTTCTCTCTCTTTTCATTTCTTTCTCTCTTTCTCTCTCTCCCTCTCT
>JADAQX010000714.1:0-27253 GCA_015476325.1 Cardiosporidium cionae
AACTTATACATTTTAGCTGTTTAATGAATGCAGAACTTCCAAAACTTTCATGTCGACAAAAATAACTAGAAATGTAATTAAAATTAAAAAAGCTATTCAGATATATGTACATACTTATATACGAACAAAAAGCACAGCAACCAAGCTTTTCCACAGACATCAGACAGTATAGCAATACTTAAATGATTATTTCAAAACAAGCTTACATCGTAACAACGCACCTAACTAATACTTTTGTAGAAAAAACAGGTTGAATTATACTTTTGTTTCCTATTCTCAACAATCTCATGTTCTTCAAGAAGCACATTAGCTTGTATTCTTCATTTGTAAAAGTGGCAATACTGAAACAGGAAATCAGATAGTTATAGCATAGAGATAAAAAACTTAAACAAATTATCCTTTTTGACACTCTAGCGTTACTGTGTTAACTGCGAATTTTGATTTCGAAGATATTAAATATTTGTTTCTTGCTGAATAGATGAATGAAAGGAATTTCGTTTTTTTGTAGTGACTCTCGCAAGCCATATCTATCACGTCTTATGTAGAGAGAGTTCCATTTCCCGTATAAAAAATAGGAATACAGAGAAAACGCTTTCTTTGCCACCAATATAGAAGTAGTCTATTTAAACGCCCAACCGTATGCATACTATCCTATTACATGAATGGCAGATAACAAGGAATCATACTATTACCCGAACTAATAATACTTTTGTTTTATAAGGATGTGTTGAGTAAATCTTATATCGACTTGTATTTGAACGCATGCAGATATAATTGACATACGATTTGCGCCAATTATTTTCCCTAGCACTTTCGACAAAACTGGTAGAAGTAGGATGAGACCTAGATGTGGGGGGGAAAATAATATAGACGAACGATTGCGATTGGGGATATATATATTTTTTATTTTAGTTAGTTCTTTTCTTCGTTCCTTTTTTTTGAATGATTGATATTTTTCCTGTTCTTAGGTGTAAAGGATATTTTTGTTCGACATTTTCGTTTATGGTAAGCAAGTAGTGAACTTATTCTTTGTAGTAGATAATAAGTTATCTTTTGCATGAAAACTCAGTTTAAACTCGATTGCATCAATTACAGTCGCGATACGCATTGCTCATAATTTGGATATGTAGTTTTTTAAACTTGGTTCAATTTTGGTTAATCATATTATAGTTTATTCGAAATTATCACACAGCATCATGGAATAATTTGTTTTATGAAGGCTATGGGGGATTATGGTCAGTTCAAAAAATGTAGAGCGGTTTCCCAATAATTGCTATCTGAGACACATATTAGGGTGTAAACACCAACAAGCTCATCTCCAAATTAGCTAGGTTAGCAGATGATCTTGCTAAAGGTATTATCAGCTGCTGATTGTAATTGAAGAAACTATCTACGCAGGGGTGAAAGCGGATACAGCAGAAAATAAGCAATCATAGTGCAGAAACATTTGATTAATAAATATTTCAATTTAAAAAAAGGATTTTTTTTTTGATTCATGAGCAGGTCTAAATATTTTCACATGCGTAGCAGTTAATTTATCCGTCCTAGAGCATTGCTTGATTGTAATATGGAAGTAAACTTATCTTTTCCCTCGCAAACGTTGCCAATTCTCGTCATGGAGAATATACAAATATAATTAAAAAACATAGATGCCTTAAGTGTTGGGTAGAGGTTACAGCGTAACATAGGTTTATACCATATCAGTTTCCCCGCGTTGACGATGACAATAGATTGATTTACCAGCCAAAGTTTATTTCAAATGATTTGAAATGTGCTGGATTACTTTATCCCCAAAAAAATGTTTTTCAGAATGAAAGACAAAAGCATCTCATTGCTAATTGAGTGCCCTGTCAGCCTATTACGCTTGTTTAGTTTTTTTAGAAACACATTGCCTTTAAAATTGAGGTTACTGTGACTCCTTAGAAATTCGCTAAATCTAAATGGTGTAAGCAAGCAAAATTTCTTACGCGGGCAATCTCTACTATTTATTTCACACTTTTTCCTTCTGTAAAAAATATTCAACTGGAAGATATTCTACTGCATATTTTTATTATTATATTGAACAACAGTTAAGAGATCGTAAGGAGTCTCCATTATGCGCAGTTGGATCAGGTCCTACTGCCTCATTGGACAATTGGACTCCAGTTCTGTTTTCTGCCCAACGTGCGGTGACATTGCCCGAGTCGTAACTATCACTCACCCTACATCGTGTTCGAGAATTATATACCTGTTGAAGTAGCTCCTCGAAGATATGCTTAATGTTAACGTTGGAAACTGCACTTGATTCACAAAAGAATAAGTTTTCGCTCTCTGCGTACTGCATTGCTGTTTTTGTAGGAACCTGATTGAAGCACGTAATTTTGCACACAAATGTTCGTTTTTAACCTAGAATAATAGTAAACTAAGCACTAAATGCGCAAAACAAGCACCTTCAGAACTTATTTTTAAAGACATGTTGACACTGTATCCAGTGGTAATGCAACAGTTACCCTATCCTTCCTGTCGTTTGCATTATAGTAAGCATAGCAAAGGTAAGAATATTACCAGTTTTACAGTGGTTTTTCCAGTCATACGCAGTTTTAAAACCCTCCATGGAGAGAGGAGTACTATAGGTAAGAAGCAAAAATCTAACAACTTTCAAGTGTAAACGAACCGCGCGAGTTTCTGGATTGTTTTCTACCAGATCTAATTTGTTTCCAACTAGCATTACAACAATGTCTGGGTCTACAAAGCCGCATATCGTCCAACCATCGTGACGCATTTAAGAAACTTGATTTAACGGTGATATCATAAATTAAAAGAGCTCCCGCTGCCCGTCTGTAATGTGCACTAGTTACTCTCTTATAACGCTCCTGGCCAGCAGTAGAATTATCCCTATTTCACCTATCAAACTTTGATACACTCCGGGGTAGTCTTACCCCATGCATAAACTCTCAGCAATTAGAGTAAGAACTAGCGTATAAATTGATTCCTCACTATCTACACTCCAACAGTATAATTTTTGAACTCGAAAAAGCGCTTGAGTTAAAATATTTCATGTAAATTACTGCATACCGCTCCATTACAAATTGAAAAGCACAGATAACGTTAGATTGGATGAAAAAGGCCGTGCAAGCATTCTTGTGAAGGAGGCCCCCGGCTCCGCAAAACTTGTTTCCATCGCGGCGGCGTAAACGCTCATGGCAAATATAGATATAACAATGCGTGTAGAATTGAAATATGTCTAAATAGCTGCTCCTCGCATTAGATAAGCCGCGTGTCTTTCAGCTTTCACGAAGAGAATTCGTAGTTATTATCTCGCATATATATCAATATAATGCCAAGTTCTTCCTTTCAACTTTTGGTATCTTGTCGTGCCGGGCCTGTACCTGATCTTTCCTTTCAACTTTTTCCTGGTGTGGCACCTTATATGCTCGGGTGGTTGCAGATGCTGTGTTCATTTAAACTTGAATGATAATCCCTCTACATTGCAAATTTAACCGTTTATTTGGTATTAATTTCGCCATGGCCTCTTTTCCTGGCTTTGTTTCATCATACTCTTCTTCTTCTGGAAATTCCACTCCTCACGATTTGTCTCCGCATCCTCCTGACTTGAACCCTACCACCAGTAACTCATGCAACGCAGTACACTGGAATGCTCCGTCAGTTCATTCTGCTACCGCTAATATAACTTCTTTGCCCAAAGAGAATATATCCATTTCTCTACCGAGAACAGCACCATCTATTCCCTTACTCAATATTCAGCAACTTTCTTTATCTGCAAAGCCGTCGCATCACACACCCGCTGTGCGTGGTCTAAAGAGCGAAGGGAAATCTTGTAATGAAATGGTAGGGTTTGTTGGCTAGATAGCGTTTCTTAACATTAATTGCTCATTCTTTTCAGCATCCATAGTGAGGGAGCACGATGAGTAGTTATTTAAACATAAAAGAGAAATCATTTTTCAACACTAGGACACTGTAAGTGATAACAGTAAAACAATGAACGCTCCTCCATTCAAGGTAGGACTTTTACGGGAAAATTTTCAAAATTTTCCCGTGTGGATGCTTCTCCATGGCTTTTGTTTCTAGCAAAGCAAACATGTACTACATTTATTAGTAACACGTTTTAAGCTTCTGTGGAGTTCTTTTGATGCTGTATAACCATTAGCGAGCATGTCTTTGTGTTTCTAGTCAATCAAACGCAATAGAAAGTATTTTAGTTTTTAAGATTATTTGATGATTTTTCAGTTTTCGTGAATGGAGATCGCTGATTATTAACTACGTCACTATGCTTTAATCTTTCAGAATATGCCAGAACATCCATTTCGCCGGCAGCTCAATAATTTTTTTGAAACAAAATATAAAGATGCATTTTTGAATAAGAAATTGCATTCTTCTGACCTTCCAAATGGCATCTTCGAAGACTCTTTTTTTTCTCCCATTTTTGATGCATTGATGGAAACAATTATTAAATGTGGCATTAAAGTCTTGGCTTGTGATTTTGATCTGACCATGACTACAAAACACTCCGGTATCGTTTTTTTTAGTTTATTATGTTTTTATAGCATGACTGTGTGCTCTTTTCCTTGATAAAACTATACCATGCTTCTTTATCTTACCATTGTATATTTAAATCTTTAAAAAACCGAAGGATTTTATATTTTAAGGCAGAGATTTAATGGGAAATTGAATTTAAGCAAGTCACTCTGTTTTTGCATATGCTTTACCCTTCTTCATCTCATTGTAAAGGTGGAAGCATTAATCCACAGATTGATCGTTTGGGGATTCTTTCTTCCTTATCGCAGCAATTTAATCAATTTGCCACATATGCACAAAAGAAAGGACTTCACTTGGTGGTGGTCACCTTTTCAGGTAAAAAATGATTATTTTTATTTTATAGGAATGCGTTGATAAAGTATTTTTAGAAACAAAACCATTTTACATTGGATTATTTGCAAAGTATCATTTTCATTATTTCCTAGTTTTCAAGGCTGCTGTATGTATTATTTAGTTACAGTCTAACTTTAATTCTTGATTTAACAAAGAGAATACTATTTCCTAGTGCATGATTTTTTACCTATTCTTTATTCACGTTTTTAATTTTTCTCGTGTGGCTAGAGGTATAACTTTTCATAGATTTAGGTATTTTTCTGTATTATTAGATGGACATCTATTAGACGATGAACCCGATGAAATTGCTGGAAAAGAGCTTGTAGATGCTGTTATGAAGAGCTGTGGTGCAACTTTTACCGTAGAAAAAGTTTATGGATACTTCCCTCCGTGAGTATTTAGTGAAAGGCAGTGTGAGACTTGATAAGTATAAACTATATTTGAGAGGAATGAGGATATCCTCTCACCTCTCAGATTTCATTTGTGGTTGTACTTTTGGACCTATACACTTTTTTATAGTAATAATAACTTTGGAAGATATATACAAAATAGTTTCTTAACGCATCCTTTGTGCACCTCTGCTGTAAGTACAGTTGAGAGGAATATGTGGAGAAACTGCATTTCACTGAGTGCGACTATTTGGGTGACTATTTTTTCTACGTAAATTCTTGTTTATTTTTAATTCTCTTGCTTTAGAAATTGGCGAAATTCTGACAAATTCGAATCTATTGGCCTCTCTGAACCAATGGCTGATAGCAAATCCTTTCATTTGAGCAGGGTGCGTAAATCCACAATGTCCAATTTTTCTGGAAAACATTTGTATACTTTTTTAAAACTATCTGTTTGGATTTGAGCATTTTTCATGATCACTGGGTGAGAAATTCATCACTCTATGCAGGTGTTGCAAGAATTCGATGTGAAGCATCAGGAAGTTCTGCTTGTAGATGATGATTTGGCAAATTGCAAAGCAGCTGTTAATGAAGGGTTTCTCTCCATAAATGTTTTTGGAGGTCATGGTTTTGAATTTTGTAACATTAAAGCTGTATGAGGTTTATTGAGGCAGGTTTGCGTCGAATGTATAGTATTAAGTCGAGTTGCTCCGATTATGTCATAATAATTACTGGTATTAAAACTTCTCTTTATCATGCTTTACTTTTTCAGCAAAAGAGTGTAACGATCATTAAAAAATGAAAGGTTTTTAAGACTTATAATTGAAACGAATGTACAGAAAAGTAGTATGACCAGCTCCAGTATCCTTCGCAATATTCACGAAGACAATTGATTGAGTAGCTACAAGTTATCTTTTTTATCGATAGGTAAATTTTTTATTTCGATGAGGATATGTAGTCTAGCAATAGTTTTAAAAGGATTGTAAATGGAGTTTTAATTTTGAAATTTCTATGGGTGGTTAATTATAGCGGAAACTTGGTCGATTTTAACTCGGAAAGAAATTCTTGCTGTCGGAAGCATTCCCTGTCGTTCTGCTTATGAAAAATGAATAAATTTTATCTTAATACGAAGGCAAAGTTATGCAATATACGTTAGAAAAAAGATTTCAGATCACACGAACAATTTAAAATTGAGTTTCATATTTGTGAATTCAATATCCTCAAAATTTTGATAAAGAAGCAAAACATGTTTGCACGCCAGCTTTTCCATGTGAAACAGAAATGGGCCAAATAAAGAATATCTTACAAGCATAAAAGCCGTGCAATTTTGCAAAACTTGTACTGCTAAAATGCTCATCGATACAGGTTTTACTAGGATAGGGTTTTTGCATCTGCAGCACACTTATTGTCAGGAGATGGTGTTTTGTATGTTGCAATAGCTCTATTTTTTTCTGTATCGTGGTAGAATATGGAGAGTTCACAATTTCTCCGAGAGAATAGATGTATCGTATCGCAACCTCACTTGGCTGAAATTCTTCACAATGTTAGTACTATGCTCGAGTCAAAGAGAATTGCAGCTGCAATAGTACTTGAGATAAACATCAGCAAACGTCTGGGGAAAACAAAATCACAAAGAGATGATGTATTCCAAGTAACTAAGAAATCATGGGGTGGCTTGCAAATGATTTGAATATAGAAAATGTGGTTCAGTGCATTTTCTCTACTTTGACAAGTGTATGCATAGTTTACTTCTTAAGCACTCTGCGTATAAAAGTACAGCGTACAACTGCAAATATCAACATTTTCTGTATGAATAGCTGTGGACACAAGAGGTACTCATGATTTATTGTGAAAAACAATAAAATACGATTACTTGGAGTACTAGTTGCACTATAATAGTTTCAATTTGTATTCATATATATACTTTGAATTTTTGTAAAAATTCAACTACGTCTTCGACTGCTGTAATGAGCTTTTATATCTCAACAAACTGGGGATTAATCAGGAGCATTTATCTCATTCCGCTCGAGTTACTTCTAGTTTTTCCCGTTTTAAATTATGCTAAAATATGTAAATTGCAATACCAAGGTTTCAAATTGATTGTGCACAGAGAAATGTCATAAATGTACTTGCTCACGCGGCGAGCCTCACCCACTGCAAATTGCCCGAGCAATAGCGCGCTGTCTGAGAACAAAAATCCACTACTGATTTAATTATTGTATGTTAATATTGCAGATTATGTGACCAAAGCGTGCTTATTCTTAGAATGAATTGCGTAGAGTTAAAATAAGTTTTCTCCGCGTGAATGATGGTCCTTACACCATTGTTCTAATGCTCACTTTTGATTGATTCTTGTATGATCGCCGCCCCTTCTCTTGTTCAAATGGCGTCCAATGAGAAATCACCCAAGTCTTCATCCGAAACGTCAGAGGATGAATTCGAGTCAATTTTACTACTTCAACAGCATTTGGATGGTTACTCTGACGAAAAGGAAGAGGAATTGCGTTCTATAAAATCTGATCATGACAACTGCACTGTACATGCGGAGAAATCCTCTATTCCTATAGTTGACATTTCTGCTGTTTCTTCTGAAGAAATCTCTCTGGATGCACTCCTTGGGATGGACCATGGCAATTCAGATGATGAGGCTTCCACAAAACAATTAGAAGAAAGCAGGCCTTCAACGGCAAAGGACAATTCTTCCTTGCCATCATCTCTTCCTTCTGCTGGTAGTAATTTTGAGGAATATGCAAATATAAATTTTGTTGCTTACAATGAAAGTTCGTGCAATAGAGCGTCTTATTATCGAAAGTAGTCTCCTCAGATCTTCCGTTGTTCTCATTCAGCCATTCACACACTTCCTTATGGTAAAGCGTAGTCACGCGCTCTCCTCTTTCGTTACAAGCAAGGAATAACTTTCTACATGAACGAAAAGTTATTGTGAGAGTTTGTCTGGACACATGAGTTGCTATAAATGTAAGAGGACTTGTTGATTGCAAAGATAACTGCTGTTTTTCATTATTACACCGAAGACATCTCTACCCATGAAAACCTGGCAATTTTCCCAAAAATTCGGCTTAGCTAGCCCCCTGCTGCTGCCTGTTAAGAGGGCAAGTTCTTATAAACTTTGCAGTATGATCGCTTCCGCGTGTATTACCGTTTACCTCAACTTTTTTTGAATAGCGAGATACTATTTCCTGCTTATCAGTTCCTCTCAATTACTTGAACTATACTTTATGAAAAGTTGAAGTGAAGCGTTTTCAAAAATATGTTAATAGGTTTTTTAATCATTGATTTCCCTCCAAGGAACTTTCAGAGATACTTTTATCCTTGTTCTCAAACTTTTCTGTCTATAACATTTTATATTTTCTGATATGTTTCTATCCTATAGAGAATGCTTTATCACAGTCTGTTCTAACATTTAAGTCATATGCGGATGCCAAAGCGGCTGCAACCGATGTAAAGAAGTATGAAGCATACAATCATATACCCGCTTCAGCACATCCTTCCATGACTGGAAAAGAAAAGGAGATGGATTCAAGTAGTATTTTATGTTTTTATTGCTTGGTTCTAACCTTATTGCTCTGAATACTATTACTTGCTCTTTCCTTGATTTGGCTGGGTTCTGTTTCTCCCCTAGCTACTACGAACTATTTTGTTATTTTTTTCTTCCTGCTTCCTCTACCCCACAAAATTTCTTACTCTCTCTTTCAAAACCCTCCATAATTCCTATGCAACTCTTTACATGAACGGGGATGATTCTTATCTTCTTTTTTCCTTGTAGTTCCGTTGGGTTTACCATCGATTGGATGGCATGTACCTCTGACCGCCATTCACACTATGAAAGACAATGGTTAGAAAAATGACAACCCTCCAGTCTCTATTCATGCAGAGTTTAATTCATTTCTACACTCTCTCTATTCTTTAGATTCACTCACAACTAAAAAAGGAGGTGCACAAACTAACATGGAGGCCCCTTCTAAACGCGCAGGGCAAACGGTGAAAGAAAAAGAAAAATTGAAACGTTTCAAAGGCCAATCCTCCCATCAATCTTGGAAACCCGAAGAATGGATGAAAATGAGACAAACATTTGATTGATGCCACACATCTTACCACGCATAAACCAACAAATGAAGAGACAGTGGGAGCGGCCACAGTTACACAGAGAGAGAAAAGTTTTAGGATAGATTTATAATACTTTGTGAAATCCTCTTTTTAAATCTTCTTTTGCAATGAATGTAGATTCGAATCTTACTACATCTGTAGTATTTTTAGTCTATGAAAAGAATAAAGCAAATACAGATTTTACGAGAGTGGATTTGCTTCTCGTGTGATAGATATTTGGTTATATGCGTTGATTATTTATGGTATAGACCCATGCGTAGCGTTTCTATCTTCTTCACACTCTTTTATGTGTTTCCATCCTTTGTAAAATATGAAAAGAGGCTCCTTTCTGTTTCTATTTTTGCAATATTTGTAGTTTGAAAGCATGGTTTGGATACATGTAAACTTTTGTATCTTCAAATCTCTTCCTTTTGTTAATACACCTTACCCATGGATTGCTTCACGGCTATTTTTTTTGTACACACACATTCTTCCATCTTCTTGTATTGTTAACATCCAAATGTCCACCTTCTTTCATTTTTTATCATCCATCCATTCCACACGCTCTCTACAGTTCAGAAATTCTAGAGGGGGGGGGGAAAAAACAAAACAAAAACCCAACACACGGATACATGGACAGCAGAACGATGGCTTGTCAAAAAGAGAGTATCTGTGTAGATTTTTATCCTCCTCTGTACATACAGTGTAGGAAGAAAGAATGCACATGCCTTCTATCGCGTCTACTCTCTGTGCGTATACTCCAAAAGAAGTGTTAAAAATGCTGTCTTATTGAAAATATTAGCTTTGCTCTACAGAAGGAGGAGGAAAGAATCTTCCCCAATAAAGGTTAGAAATGGCCAAAAATATATATCCTTTTCTGAATCATAAGGAGTGAATGGCTTTGGATGCTATTTCTATCGTTTCTTTTTAAAATAGAGAAGGAAAATTTTTCGGGAGGTATTCAGAGGTGACGAATGGTTAATGTATTATAATATAAAAATATAAAAAAAAACTTCATTCGATGCAAAAGGATGAAAGTAACAACATAAAAATAACTTTACGAAATACACGGAACAAGAGAAAGACGTATGTAAAGAGAGAGCTACAAGGAAACAGGATGGAGAGAATGCAAAGAGAAAGTATACATTCTTTTGTAAATTAAAAATTGCAACACTGCCTCTTTGATAAAAAACGCTCTCTCTATTTTTATTTCCACAAAATAAACCAAAAATAAGTTATAAGAAACATTTAGGATTCCAATGAAAACACTGGGATGAGAGGTGAAGTCAACAGAGCAGAGCACCTCTCCGTTGAAGGAATATGCCTACAAAATGTTGATTACTTCAGCCATTATGAAAGGCATCACCTCCAGAGAGTTTCATGCCTTCATAAAAGAATCTTCTCTTGCTTTCATTTTCAACTCAAAAAATATTCTTCTCTACATTTTGTTAGTAAAAAGCACTTTTTTTTCCTATTAATTTTTCTCTGTTTCATCTTTACAATATCTAAAAAAATTTCGGTGGAAATAATGAAAAACTATAGCTCGATTAGGCAGCAGAGACAGCGATTCGAGAAGAAGTTACACCCTCAGAGGAGGCTTCTTGAGAAACTAATGGAGGGGTTAGAAGGGGTATATCTGGTAGAGCTGAGATGACCTCCTGAGCTTCATCCGCAGCAAGTTTCTCAAATTGAGAAATCACATCGGGATCATCCGCAGAAACTCCTAAAATAGAGAGAAAAAAAAAATATATAAATGGAGGGTGGAAAATGAAAACGTTTCTATGGCAAAATTTTTTGGGAGAAAAAGGTACACAGAGTATCGAAAATAGGAAAAAGAATGCAAGGAGCATCTGTTTGAAGCCATTAAAAATAGAAGTATTTCTGATCTATGTGAGATACACTCTGTATAAAACAAAATTTTCAATCTACACTTTCCAAGACGATGAAGAGTGTGTCGTAAGAAGGTGTGTTTGATGTATTTGAAGGAAAAAGAAGAGAGAGCTACTAAAACTCTATTGAAAGAGAGAGAGAGAGTAGGAAACTGTGTTGACAAGAGGGCATCACAGCCATTGAAAGAGGGAGGAGAGTTAACATTAAAAATAAAATTATTTCTTCTCAGCAATTTTTCCTCTAAAAGCTAGATGGAGTGTATTATGCCTCCAAAACATACTTTCCTTGTATTCCCTCTCTCTCATCGACAAGGCAGGTTCTGTGAAATTCTTTCTTGCTCTCTCATAACGTTTATAGATCCATCATTTTTCTCCGTTCATACCTCCCAAAATGCATGTTTTCTCAAAATAAATTACATTCTCAAACATAATTTTTGTTAAGTATATAAAACAGAGAATCTATCCAATGCACAAAATTGAAATTCTTAAACCAAAAGTAAACTTTACCTGCTTCCATAAGAAGTGTATTAATCTCTTCAAAGTGTGCTTTTGCTTCGATAGCATCACCCACTAATTCAGAAACATAATCCACTGATAATTCTTTTTGGATTTTTCGTAAAGCTGCACTCCCTTCTTCCAATGCTTCTACCACACTTTGTTGAACCTTTTTAGAAAAAAAGAGCACAAAAGGGATATAAAATGCTATAAAAAAAAAATAGACTCTAAAAGACACATTCAAAGTGAAGAAACTGGCCATGGATTTCAAAAAATAAAAATGTAGACCTTGCTGGAAAATATAAATAATTTTCTCCCTGGGATTATGTTTCTTCCATCCATTATCTCATTTTTCACTCAATGAAAGAGTGTCACTTTATCAAAAAGAGAAACGATGAGTTAAGAGGAGGCAGACACGTCCATCATGGAGTACATTTTTTCAAAATGAAAGATGAGAAATTCATTGCATTATTGAAATCCACACAGGCAAGTAGCATCTACACTCGAAGAGCATCGTTTCTCCTTTTGTAAAACTATTTTTACACACAGCTGGTATATCCACATATATTTCTTTTTTGAACATACACAAATTGTGGGGAGATTTACTACTCTTTTGAAGCACTACACCTTCTTCATCCGTTGCCACGCAGAGTTGCATGGGAGTACTATTTTTTCATAACTTCTTAACATGTATACAGACTTTCTCATGCCCCTCCTCTTTCACATACTATTCCTTTAGCATAGGTCTCTCTACATATCGAAGAGGGTTTCTTTGAAACTTGCATTTCTTAGTAAAGCAGGCCATCCTCACCACTGCAAATTCAACAGAGGAAATAAGCTCCTCCATTTGTAAGATATATTTTGAGCATTCTATAACTAATTGTGAGTGATGCTTTTTTTTTCGCAATGCAATAAGGGCCAAATTCTTGTCTTTTTGAGAGAGGAAAGAGCGGGCAGATTCCATATCTTTTTCAACTTGGATAAGAAGATTCCGTTTTTCGATAAGAAGTAAATCTGCAGAGTTCATTACATGGAAAAAATTTTATCGAGCTATGAATTGGCATATACAAGGGATAAGAAAAATGCTCATTGCATTTATTTTTTGAGAAAGAAAACCATTAGGCAAGAACACTAAAGAAAGATTATAAGCAGAGACACATATTCATACAAGAAAACAACACCCAACAGGTGCCTTATAAAGGATCAGGTTAGACACTCTTTCTTCCTCCTTCATTACATCCATATTGCCAGTAAAGGAAAGACTATGCTAAAGACTAAGCAAACTACAAAAATATACCCACCTCGCTGAGATTTTAATTTCAGTATGGCCAAATCATCGGTCGAAACACGTCCGCGTTGCGCCACCTCCTCTACCTCTACAAAAAAGCACGGCAACGACGAAAACACCCCCATGTTTAACCAATGGAAACAAAATATGGTATTTTTATCGTAAACAATTTCCAAAATTATTCCTTTTTCTGCTTATTTGAGGAGAAAGAGCGAATTCAATTATTTTAAAATTAATTGGCTCTACTAATATTGGCTACATAGTTGTATTTTTCAGAGTATCTACCAAATAGACATCTATGCAGGCCTCGTCACTTCTTCCACGAACAAACCCCAGAGATTCTTTCGTTTTCTCTGTTTAGGTCATAAATTAGCATACGGGAGTCGAGAGCGGAGCATGGTTTCGAAAGAGGAAGCAGCATAGCACCTATAAGGAAAAACTACCCCCAAAGAGGAAGCAGCAAAGCACCTATAAGGAAAAACTACAGCGTATTTCACATGAAAGAAAAACGTAACGAGTTTCTGCCATCTCATACACAAAAAGAAGTGCGTGAAATGCATTTGTGCTCAAAACGAAGCGGGAAACGCAATTTCTACAGTGGTCGTGTTGATAAATAGCCGCAAAAACTGCGCGCAACAACGGTGCAATCAAAACAGAAGCTCTGCGTGCGTTGTAGAGAAGGTGCAAGACGCCCCGATGCAGACGCTTTCGAGGGCGTGGGGAAATACTGACCGCATCCGAGAAGTTAATACGCATTAGCTGATTACACCATGGAAACAGCAGACTATGCGCATTTAGAAACATTGCTTTGCGTGGTCTCCACAACTCAGTGCTTAATTTTATTTTTTCATATTTACTTCGTCCACGAACTTCGACGAAATAAATGTGGAGAAATTGCCAAGAAACATAGCGACATGATTGTGAGACCCGGCAATTGCCATTTCTCATGTTTTCCATCCCTCATCGTAGGGAGAGCGGAGTTCCAGTGTAAAATGTGTGTGATGAATACTACGGAAAGCAAAACTTGCTGATTATTAAAAGTAGTCGCTAATCAGTAAAAGTAGTCGCTAATGAGTAAATAGGTAAGAGAAGCATTTAACTTTGTAAATGCTTTCTTTGCTATCATATGCAGAAATAAAGAAACTGTAAAACAATAATAAAACCACACTTCATTTGAACGATTACTAGCGAGATAATCTCGCAGGTAACGAGCAAATGAAAAGTCCGAGCAGCAAGCTATTTGTATGCGGAAGAAGGCGTAAAATGATGCGCAATTTCAACTGTGGAGGTAGGTGCTAGACACTTAAGAACTAAATTACATTAGAGAAGACTTTGAAATAAATTTAAGAATGTCGATCCATAATTGTCAGCTCTACTTTAATGTTACTCTCCGCTTTTGAATATACCCATTTTTTTCGCATATAGAATTAATTTTCGGTTGTTGAATAACTTAATATGATACGTGCCGTAGTACCTGTAGCAAACTGAGTCACAATTACCAAGCAACGCAATGAAATATAAGGCAACCTATTTTGAGCATGACTGGAAGTTGTAGACCTGTAGATTACGGTCTAAATTACGCCTTCGGTTAAAAAATATATAAAAGCTTATGTGAATCTACCATTCTTTCACATCATGTCCTTGCAGCGATACAATGAATTGAAAAGGCTTTTTTTGTCGGAGGTAATTTTCTTTTGTTTTTTGTTTCTTGTCTATTAATTTTTATAAGTTTAATTTCCTTTTTTGATTATTTTCCAGAACCGATATAAACGAACATACGTAGTTTTTCTAAAGTTTTCCATCAAGCATGCTATCACTTAGATTACGTAGAAAATTAATGTAGTGTAATTGCGGCAATGCATTTTTTATTCCTGTTTCGTACGAAACATCGGAGTAATTTCCGATTTTAACGGGAATGTAATTATAAATATTTTTTATATATCCGAGACGGATGGGTGTGTATTTAAAAAGCTGCACATTGGTTATTAGAATTGTGTTTGTCAGTCATACAAGAGTGCTTAAAGATATCTGAAGAACTGTAAACTCTTCGGTGTAAAAATGTTGTTAGCAGTGTAGCTGTAATATTTTATCGCCTAGTTTATCTACGATTCTCTTTGAGCTAAGAATCAGGGGTATTAAACATAAATTTAAAAGATCAGGGTTTGGCACCATGATTGCAATACCTGAACACCTGTTGGTTAATGCTTTAGATGAATATTTAAAATAATCGCAATGAGACACTACGTATATTTTTTTGAATGCTTAGCAATTGAATTTCTTTTCTGTTAAATAAATATCATTAACACTGCGCAAATGCAAAAGATTAGTATTTCTCAAGATGTATGATCAAAAATACATTGACTCACATTGAATAATTATAAGTTTTTAAGCTGTAAGCTTTCGATTTTTGCAGCAACACTTTATCGTTGAATTATAGGCAATGATATTTGTTATGATACGGCAAAATAGCTTCGAGTTTAAAAAATGTAGTTACACTGTTTAATCTAGCATTTCTTTTGCTGTTAAAAGTAATGCAAGTTTATCGGACTTTAACAGTCAATATTTGTTCTTGCTTTTTATTCTTGGAAAATAGAGCAATGCTAGGTCACTTGAAAAACGTACTTTTGCTATCTCAAAAGAAAGCAACTTTCAAATGAGACAAAAACCAACGGAAAACCAAGAGGAAAGAGAGAGTGAGTACGCTAGGAAATGCGTTTGTGCTGTGCTATTATGCATCTAATTTTAAAATGATCCTCTTTGCCCAGGTATTTCTTCAGCAACGAATCCCGCTTACTTTTTTATCTAGGTGTATGCGGTAGCTTTCTTCTAACGTTTTGCTAACTCTACTTTTTACAAAGACTGAAGACTCAGCTATCTTCCTTTTTACATGTGGAATTCTTTTATGTGAAAACGTTTTAAGCAGGGAATTTTACATGCGCAGAATGCCTCGATGTTCCCACAAGTTTCACCTTAAATAATTTTAAAACGTCCTAAATATTCAAAGATATTATTTGATAAAATGAGGCATTAACAAATGTAGATAATAGTTATTCTGCGTTGTTTTTTATGTTTTAATTTTTTATGTGAATTGGTAAATATTTGGCATCCAAGCTCCACAGAATGAGAAATCCAATGTATATTTCTAACCCAAAATATTATAAATACCACAAATTCTTTTTTTAATAGCTTCCATTCTATAAAGAGAAAAAGCAATGCAAATGGGACCAATTAGCAGTGTTGCTATCATCGTCCACTTACATTTGATAAATGACACTTTTTAATTTGAAAAATGGAAAGTGGAAGCTAATATGTATAGAAACATGTCTACCCTTTTTTTCGCAAGTGATTGACTGATTTCATAAAATTGTTTCTGCAAAATATAGATTATCTCTAGGCCATCTTGCAAAATATCTTGTTAATTGCATTCATAATTGTGCCATCTTTTTTTTTGGAAAATGTGCAACGTAGAATTGAAATAGATTAAAAAAATTTTTTATTCTTTAGAAATAAATACTACTGGTCGTTCTCTTATGTCCTTGATTCATAAAAACACAATAATTTAAGAAAAATGTTATATTTAATAGACTGGTTTTGATATTCTTCAAGTATTTAAATAAGTTGATTCAGAATTCATTTTTCAAGTCACAGTTAGCATGTGTAATATTTTGCTAGTTTAAAAAAAAAAAATTATTAAAACGGTTGAAAAGCTATTTTATCAAACATTGTAAGTTTTAAATGTTAATGTATATTAGGTAAGAAACAGAAACAAATATTTATTAACTTGTTTTGAGATGGAGCTTCAAGTATTTTTCTGAACTTGATATCTCAAATGTTGCTTAAGATTGGATAGAGATCTTTACTTTTTCAACAGAATAGTTTCAATATTATCATATATACTATCAATTAGAACTACTTGGCTTGCACAAATTTTTTTTATTACAAATTCTTTTAATAAAATTTATAGCTGAGCGCATGTAGCTACGAGTCAGCAATTGCATTTTAAACGTTGCATTTTACAAACGTATCAATTGACTTAGAAGTAATTATAGAAGACATTCATTTTTGGTAATTTCAAAATACAAAAAGTGCATTGACACTTAATATGTAAAAAGAGACTCTTTATGTCGCTGTATCCTAAATTGTTTTCTGGATTTGTCCTTTCATGGCTCAGTGCTACAAACATTATGTTGAAATATATATTTATATCTCTTCATAAAATTACATGAGTCTTCTTTTTTTAGTGCCCATAGAAGTATTTAAAGCAGAAAAAGGAAAAAGAGGTGTAAACTAAGTGTGTCGCATATTTAATACATGATACTCATTCTCGCCGAGAGTATACAATAGACTTTATGAGTTTATAACTGATCATACATTTTCTAATCACAACAAAAAAATTATAATCTGCGCTGATTTGCTGCGTAGTACAAAAATTTCCGAGCGAATGCAATGGCATCTGCCTCCGAGCATTTTATTTTTTAAACCAAAAAAACTTGAAGTAGTACGATGGGCCAATTTCTACTTTTAAATTAACCTGAAACACGAATTTAATGAATTGTACAAAAAAATAACAAAAGTTGTAACATTTTTAATTTGTGAAAGTTCCTCAGAGTTTTCAAATATGGTAGATGCTTCCACAAGGCTGTTTTGTGTAATTCTTAAAACAACCTACATTTAGGTTACCATCACCCCTCTTCTTGTGAAATTTGAGAGCAGGGTGGTTCACAGAGTGAAGCAGTCTGCTCAACAAAATTTGTCAGATGCAACAAGTTAATTTCAATGGTCATATTGGTTTACTCTAGATCATCTTTTGTTAATTTTCCAGTTGCAGTTTGAGTTTAATGACTTATGATAGTTATTGGAGGGCAGAGTGCGATTCCAAAGAGATTTTCTTTCATTAATCATATCATTTCTTAGCGCATAAGATTTCTTGAGACAGCGATGGCATATACTCTTGCTACCCTCCTCCGTTGTCATCTCCTGTGTTGCGCCATCTACTTAAGAAAATATTTTAAAGCAGCACTCTAAAGAGATGCTACCAGTCTACTCTCACACTATTCTCGGATAAACTAGATTAGTAAATCATGGATGAAAGCAATTCGGTATTTTGATCAACATTTGCGTGAAGTAGCGCCTTTTCTACATTCAAAAGTGTTGAAATTTACATTTTCGATAAAATTGTTTGTAGGAGATACTAGTAGAACAGGTCTATTGCAGAGGGTTGCCGCATAGAATTACAGTGTCTAAACAGTAATAACAAGACATACAGTGGCTCTAAGCGTTTGGATAAGTCACAGAAGAAATTTTGAAATATCTATAGAAAATGATTGTGAAATCCTTGTGTATCCTCGTGTTTTTTCCCTATTCCTAGAGTAGAAATGAATTCCACGTTTTGTGTTTTTCGTATACATTTTAGATGTCATGATTTTGCAAATTCTTTTTTTGCTTCGGCTATCCCTCGTAACCAGTGTGTCTGAAAAGAAGATAACGAATGAACACAAAATTATAAAAAAATAAAACCATAACATTTATACACATAAACATATAAAGAACGCAAGAGGAGTAAACTAACAAGGAGAGTAGAAACTGCATGAAACGATCACTATGGGAAAGCATGCAAGCAGGCGTCAGCTACCACCCGCTTATATATTTAATGCTGTTTCATGCACCCTCCAAGAAAATTATAGAGCTTAAATAGTATATAGACTGCATTTTAATAGATGTGGGAAGCTTCAAAGCAATAAGAGTTTACCCAAAAGCAAAAAAGAGTTAATAGGATAGGCAAGACATATGTTTTTACTAAAAATAAAACGACCCTCTCTCATTTGATAAACTAGAAGTAGAGTAAAAACGACACCACAGCTAAAAAAAAAGTATTTCAAAGAAATCCCAAAATTGCAGAAAACAAACTTTAAAATAATACTCTAAAAGATATGCATCCCTTAAATAGCACGTGTAAACTAAAAAAAATAAAAAATGAGAAAGAAACAAGTAAATATATGGAAACATTAAAAAAGTCGATGCATATCGATGCACTACTCGAATATAAGTTTCTTCATCGGAATCTTCTGCACGTGAATTTCCAATTATTGAATGATATTTTACACGCCATTCACGGCTAAGAATTTGATATGCCCTCTCCTCCTCCTTCTTCTTTTGCCGTACTTTTCGCAAATCGGATGCTTTTTCAAAGAGAGTGCTGTAAAAAATAGATTTCTTCAATTTGAGCAACCACAACTACATGCAAGATTCATATACACCCCAAGAACCGACAGAGTATCTAAAACAACTCTCAAGTGAAATTATTTTCATGTCTTCATCCATTTACCTATGAAAGCAAGAGTTGTAGCATTTCTTCATACTCTTTGTATGTGATGACTAGCGTCTCTTTTTATTGGATATCCCACTTCTCATCGCATATCCTTTTTAGCATTCATTCTATACCCTCTCTCAAACTAAAGAGTGACACACACACTTCATCCACTTCTCTCCCATCATCCCCTCACCCACTTCTCTCCCATCAACCCCTCACCCACTTCTCTCCCATCATCCCCTCACCCACTTCTCTCCCATCAACCCCTCACCCACTTCTCCACCCACGATGCAAAAACATCAACTCTCTTCTCTCTGCCCTTCGATGTTCATCCCTTCTCCCTTCTATCTCTCAAACTATGAGTTATACTATGGCTATATACTTATATCTAAGCATTGATAAAAATTTTCCACACACGTTTTCTTTTCTTTTGATTCTAATCAACAACAGAAAACAGCCTACCTGATAAGCATCCACTCCCTTACCGTTGCCCTCTCTTATACTTTAATACTCTTCAATTAACAACAAATTGTAAGATGTTTAAACTCTCTCCTATATCTTTCTTTATTTCCTTGCACGATGTTCCCTCTATATATCCACTTTTCAAAAATTCATTCAATCAAAAGGAAATAGAGAGTATTTCTATCGACAGAAGTTTTTCTTAATTAAATAATTTACTAATAGAATTCCATTAAAAACCTTCCTGTGTTTAATTTCCACCTTTAAAACGTATTTTATGGATCCATTTTATGCAAATATGCATTTTTTCTCTCTCTAGTAATCAGAGAATCCTTCTTTTTCTCCTCTTTATTTCTTAATATATGCATTGTGTGTTGTATACTCTCTTCCAAGCCATACTCAATTTCCAATCGTTTCATAGCAGCCATATCCATAGAAGAGGTGATATTCTTAAACATTTCCATTTTTTTACAACTCAAATTCTGTAAAGAAAAAAATATCCCAATCTTCTAGCTTTATAGAAAGAAATCCAATCTATTCATAGTTATACTATTTTAAAAGAGAAAATATAAAAATGAGTATTAGATGAAAAAAATCTATAGCCATTCCTATTCTTTGTTTTTGTAGGGCTGTCTCTCCATTCTATCCAAATTATTTTGGATGGAATTATTTCTCTATTCTTTCCTTCCAATATTCTCTCTTCTTCCATCCCTTTCTTGCCTCTTCCATCCTCCACTTCTTCTTAAGAATGTATTTTACCTCCTTTTTACTCTTATTTATGTTAAAATTTCTTCAAATATAAAATTTTTAATCCATATAAAACAAATTATTACTATAAAGTTTCAAACTCTGTAAAACTAACCTCTTTCTGAGATGAAATTAAAGGTGAATTCCTGTGAAACAGAGGGGAAGATATATTCAACATGGTCAAAATTTCATTTTTTCGAGAGAGAGAATTCGGTGAAGAATGTAATCGCCTAAAAGTAATCCAATAAAAATTTACAATAGAAATAATATATACTCAAGATAACATATATATAATATATAATTATATATATATTATCATAAATAACAGTTATCATTCCTTCTCTATTATTCTATAGAGATATATCCTACTTTATATAATCTGAGAGAGCCACCGTTCCTTTTGTAACACTACAAATGAAAACAAAAAATAAATTTTATTTGAAATGAAATATAATGAGAAAAATATAAACACGTTTTATATACAATTTATGCAAAAAATATAATATTCTCTCTTTTTTCTCTATAATTTTCTATTTGAAGTACATATCCTCCATTTTTGAATTAATCATCACTTTCTCTTACTCAAATAATTATTCTTTTATTTATATTCCATTTCAACTTGTTCTATCATTAATTTCAATTTTTCTATGCTCTCAATTTCTCTCTTTATTTCTTTTTTTTTCTCAGTTTTATTTTATTCAAAAGAAATTCTCTCCCTAAATTCTTAATGGTTATTAAAAAAAATATATATAAAAATACAAAACATCTATACATTAAAAGTTTATTTTCTGTATCTGTAAGAGAGAAACATTCACTGACACAACGATAAAAATCCAAAGAAGAGAGAGGCTGAAAATAATATTATAAAAAATAAAAAAATAAAAATAAATGGAGAATGCTATAAAAATGTTTAGAAAGAAAAGAAAGAGAAGAGAGAGAAGAAAGAGAAGAGAGAGAAGAGAGAAAAGAGAGAAGAGAAAAGAGAGAAGAGAGAAAAGAGAGAAGAGAAAAGAGAGAAGAGAGAGAAAAAGAGAAAAAGAGAAAAAGAGAAAAAAAAACTAGAAAAAAAAACTAAAAAGAATGTAATGAAAAGAATAAAACTAAAAAAAAAAAATTCTTAAATTTTCATAGACATTTACTTACCGCCTCTTCAGAGAATGGAGAATGTTGGAAATTTTCCTTCTTTAAAAGTGTTTCCAAATTGAGTTCACGAATGAAAATGGATTCTCCAATACAAGAGGAATCCATCTTTGAAAGAAAAATGATTAAAAATATAAAATTAAACGAGAATCCATGAAAGAATAGAAAAAAAAGAGATTGTAAGAAATAATCTCCAGTGTAAATCCTATACAGAATGAAAGAACTTTAGGAATATATAAAAAATATTATAAAAGAATTCTCTATATACCGTAGAAGGAGAGATAATCACCGTTGTAGGAATGCCTCGTTGCTTCAAATTATCCATTTCTTTTCGTACAGTTAGAAGTGAAGATGAAAAATTTTCATTCATTGAAGGAAGAGAGAGAGCAACAACATAACGATGAATCTTCAAAGAAGAGGAAAGAGATGTTAAAAAAGAAATACTCTCATCCATTGTTTCACAAACAGCTAAACAAGAAAATGCCTCTGAATACAAGAAAAAAAAATCTTTTTTGTATATATTTTTGATTTATTTTACCTTGTAAGTAGTAAAAGAGAGATTCTATGCTAAAAAAGAATTCAAAAAGAGAAAAATTAATTTAAAAAAATGAAAAAAAGAGAAAAATTAATTTAAAAAAACGAAAAAGAGAGATTCTATGTTAAAAAAGAATCCAATGTGAGATAGAATACATGCTTTTGAACGTTTTCAATAGATGTATTCATTGTTTCAAAAGAAATGAATATTTGTGGTTGAAATTACAAACTAGGATGTTTTCTAACCTTGTAGAAATAAAGGAGAGTTCTTAAAGCATGTTTTTCCTCCTATTTCACATGAACGAATATCCACTTTTCCCAACAGTCCACTATAGCGTGTCGATCTGTAGAATAATAATAATAATAAAAAATTCCCAAAACAATCAAAACAGTTTTTAATAATCAAGAAACAGAGAGTCCAAAAAAATTTTAGTAGGAACTTCTCTTCTGTATACATTCTTTTTATATCACATAGTTTCTAGATAGAGAAAACACATACAGAGTTGTGAAGACCCACTCTCTTTGTAAATAAACTTTGCTGAATTCTTTGTGAGAAACAAAGACATTAGAAGAATGCTTTCACAACTTCTCTGTTCCCAGTGGATCCCTCTGTCTCTCTGTTTCTCTCTATATATATCTCTCGCTTTACTTTCTCTCTCTTTCTCTACTCTACTCTCTCTCTCTATATATCTCTCTCTCTCTTTCTCTCTCTATATATATCTTTCTCTACTCTATCTCTCTCTCCTCTCATTCTCTATATATCTCTCTCTTTCTCTCTTTATATATATCTCTCTCTCTCCCCCCTCTTCTCTCTCCCCCCTCTTCTCTCTACTCTCTCTCCTCCCCCCTCTCTCTACCCTCCCCTCCTCTCTCTCCCCCTCCTTCTCTCTACTCTCTCTTCCCCCCTCCTCTCTCTACTCTCTCTTCCCCCCTCCTCTCTCTACTCTCTCTTATTTCATATGGACAAATCCATCACATAGTCTCAAAACTTCATTGGCTCTCTTTTCTGATGGCTTCACTACTTTTTCTTTCCCCTTTTCAAACCGTGAGGTAATGCGTTTCAAAGCCAAGTAAGGATTATCCACATAAACCACAAGCGAATCAAAATGATTCAATCTATGAAGGGCTTCCAATGGATAAACATCCTGCCGATCTTCGGTGAAACGCAATCCTGTGGAAAAATGGATATTCAAAACAATTTGTAAGAAAAAAATAGTGCAAAACTATTTATTTTCTACTACTACTTGACCTATAGTCTTAAAATACCTCCATTTATATTTCTTTATCTAATTTTTTGCAACCTAGAAGACACGTTCAGTATACAAAAGAGGAATTTGGAACCGCATGAAAAAAGTACAACTGTAGAGGCAGGTGCAACTACAAAAATGTAACGAAACTCTTCCTACTTCTTCATTTTCATGTACATCTTGGCACATACCCGATGATAAGAGAGATGTATTCATTGCTTTTATACGTAATACATCGTTCCTAAATACTCTGGTCAATTTTGTTACGACGTTTCGCTTGCTGCTCTCTCGATGACGTACTAAAGCAGACTTTTAATCAGAGATTGCAAGCAATGAAACAGAATCCTCATATGTTTGCATTTTCTACGCTAACCTATTATTTTGCTTCTACTTAGAGAATTGCAACAGAGTGCTAATGGGTCATTACTGTACATACACCGTCCCAACGGTTGGAAATGTCTATTTTTGATTTCAGTCGATGAGCCCACAAATAAACAAATGAAACCTACCCGTCACAACAATTTTTGATATGTTCGCACGAGTTTTATCCAAAGACAAAGAATAGTTCCGCTTTTGTACTTCTACAGGCTGCTCAGGAGCATGAAGCGTATTTCTAAATAGATGAGGGATATCGGCGCAGGATGAAAGTGCTTGTGGAAAAAACAACTTTTGTTGAGAAGGAATAGTAAAACAGTCCACTTTTGGCGACAGGAGACTAATACAGAAGGAAAAAGAGAAATACAACGAAATCAAAGAGAAACGCTGCCTTTTGGTTTTTCCTGGGCCAAGAGGGCGTTCCATGATCGAGGAAAAGAAGACCGAGCGTGTTTGGCACTTCTCATGCAGCATCCACAACTGCTAGACCTCTAAGTGTTTCTTCCTTTACCAGGAAGAAAAAAACAGGGGGAAATAATAGAAACCACAACATGTAGCAAAACCTGGGAAGAAAGAGTACCCATCAAAGGGCAATTATTTCCCTATTTTTTTACGTAGCAATTTTATACATGAAGGCACACTGCATATATGTTCAGAGAGACAGTCACAAAAAGAGTGCATACGTGCATGTTGAATCTCCCGGTTGTTTATCTTCTTAAGCAATAAAAACTAATAACTCAACTAGGAAAATAATTGGTTGTAATTAAACGCGAAATATGAAAGCATGCTTTTACACGCAGGAGTAAACAAAAGAAGCCTTAATATCCAAGAAGTGTATGTACACTCCCGTACGTATTCAAGCAGAATGATTCATTTAAAATGATTCTACGCATTTGCACATAACAAAAAAATGATTTTTCCATTTGCTCCTAAATTCAATCAAAACGATAGCAAAATTAGCAATGGTGAGAAGTGCCTACCATCGCACACACTGTGTGCTATTACAGACGTTATATTCATGGGATAAAAGCAGTATCACATAAGAAAGTCACTCGCAGTGCGTTGGGTGAATGAATTGCGAACCTTAATTGTTTATGACAATTATAAGTACAGATAGAGGACATAGTCTTAATTTTCGAAAGTGGTGAAATGACAGCAAAAAACGTCATTGATCTCCTCTCTCGGCGACTAATGCATGTGCATTGCACTCGCTGCTGTTTTGGTTACGTAGGCATAATATTACAGGGTAGAATTGAAAATCACATGGATTAACATATATTGAACTATGTTTCTGACGACTAAAATGATGTAGAAAACTTGTACTTTTTTAATGCTGCACTTTCGTCATACATCTAGTTAGTTTCAGTTAAATGAAGATGCCTTAAAAATAGTCTACTCATGTAAGACAGCAAGCTGAAGCCTAGGTATGAATTTAAGCGAGCAGCTCTCCTGCTTCTACAAAGGATTTAAGGAGTATGTAATAATTTAAGCATAAATTATGCTTTTACATAGTTTCTCTGGTGCTTTCTATGAAAAAAGGTATGTACATGAGGGAGGTATTAAATTTTCGTCAAAAACCGATAACTGGTGTAAAGTAGTGCATTCTTTCTAAAAAAAGTGAATTTTAAAATGCTATCATACTCTGTGAGAGATGCAAGAGAAGAGATTTTACTCGGAACAAGCATAAACCAAAATGCTTCGAAGAAAAGAATAAAATGCTTATAAAAAGAACTAAAAAAATCCGGGAATACAAAACCATAATTTTTGCTTTTATTTTAGTAATGCTAAACTGAATAATGAGCTTCCTGGATATTTTTGATAACCATATGTGCCTCTTAAAATGAGGTTTTGTAAAGAACGGCCTACCAGAGTAAGTAAAGCATATTCTTTGTAGTACAGAAACTTAGGTTCCTTAGTAAGGTAAGCCAGCTTCAACAAAATCTAACCTATAATAATTCCCCTCGAATTATCCTAGCTTGCGGAATCGAGTGATTCCTGAATGGGCCTATTTTAAGTATGGCCAGGACTGTCATAAATTGTATGAATTAATCGCGTCGAAGATTTTCGGGATATGTCACGAGATGAACAGTACTATTTATTTGACGCGAATTTAGGTTTGTGATACCTGTAAGCAATCAAATCATCAGAGATAGAAGAAAATTGAAGTCAGAAAACCAGCAAGAAAATTCTGGTATAATTCTCCGACGGAAATAAGATATCAGAAACTTGATAAAGTTTCTGTCAGCGTAAGTTGCAAATTTCAGGAATCTTCTCTAAGCAAAATTATATCCAACTCAGTGAGTATGTCGCATTTAGGAAGCAATAAAAGGTAGTGTGTATTAACAGAACTTCCTCTTCCACTGGGCTAGTCAAATGGCTCAGTGATGGAAGTTCTGTAAAGTCAATGGTGACTCAGGAGTATTATCTTAACACCCCATGACACCTTTCTTAACCTAAAGTACCGTTCGTAATGTCATAACATTCCCTTACCTACCCATTAGGTCATTTAAGAGTTGACTAAGTCAACTCGTCGTTTTTAATCTGCTCGTATCTGTAACAATGCATTTAATCAGTAATTTACGATGGAAACTTCTTAAGGCGTTTGGTATATCATTCCGATACTTTATTTAGTTTTTATTTGAAGTATTATCGGGTCTTTATTGCGTTTCTACAGCTATTTCCGATAATTCAATGTTAGCGTATTAGGCTCCCTTAAATTTCGAACTCTAGGGCGCCTGGAGTTCCTTTCGACGCCCATAGGTCTTCTTGACAAGTTTTGAACGATGGTGCCATTTTCTTACGGGCTGCGTATCGCTGCATTTCAACTTGCTCACATGGATCCTAAACCTTTAAGAATAGGCTTCATTTTGCATTTGAGCTATCCATCATAACTAAAAACTTGCTCAACCCAATTTTTGAGCTATTAAAGTTCATTCGGTAGTCGCCTTAGCCAGGCACTTTGGTAATTTGTTGTTAGCCCGCAAGCCAATGACTTGCGGAAGCATCTTACTTTTCTGTAGATAGGGGATCTTCTCCTAAATCTTTGCGATATATCTGTCGTAGGTATCCATAAGGTCTCTTACCTTTGCGTCTAGCAGGGTGCGCACGACTTCTGTCTTCCAACTGCGCGCTACCTTGACAACTAACTTAGTTGCTGCCACCTTGAGTGGAATGTGGTTCCAGTACAACACTAAATCAGTAAGTTGCACCCTTAGGTATAATTATGCACTGTAGGAACGTTATTTCATGTATGCCAGGGAAAACCTGGTTTGATTTCGATGTCCCTTGGGTGATTTTATTCACCGTAATCTGTTTCGCCTCTTCCAGAGGCTAAAAGAGAATTTTGTCATTTTACATTGTATCGGCAATTTTGTGCCGTATAACTTTGCGTAGTAGTTTCATATCTT
>JADAQX010000715.1:0-27155 GCA_015476325.1 Cardiosporidium cionae
CATTGGGAAGTTTATCTCTCGACAATAACTTGGCCTCGAATTTGGGGGGAAGCCTAGGATCATTGGGAAGCCTATCTCTCAATAAGAACTTGGTCGCGAATTTGGGGGGAAGCCTAGGGTCATTGGGAAATTTGTCTCTCGGCAATAACTTGGCCTCGAATTTGGGGGGAAGCCTAGGATCGTTGGGAAATCTGTCTCTGAATAAGAACTTGGCCTCGAATTTGGGGGGAAGCCTAGGATCATTGGGAAGTTTATCTCTCGATAAGAACTTGGCCACGAATTTGGGAGGAAGCCTAGGATCATTGGGAAATCTGTCTCTCGGCAATAACTTGGCCTCGAATTTGGGGGGAAGCCTAGGATCATTGGGAAGTTTATCTCTCGACAATAACTTGGCCTCGAATTTGGGGGGAAGCCTAGGATCATTGGGAAGCCTATCTCTCAATAAGAACTTGGTCGCGAATTTGGGGGGAAGCCTAGGATCATTGGGAAATTTGTCTCTCGGCAATAACTTGGCCTCGAATTTGGGGGGAAGCCTAGGATCGTTGGGAAATTTATCTCTCGACAATAACTTGGTTTCAAACTTGGGGGCAAATCTCGGATCATTGGGAAGTTTATCTCTCGATAAGAACTTGGCCACGAATTTGGGAGGAAGCCTAGGGTCATTGGGAAATCTGTCTCTGAATAAGAACTTGGCCTCGAATTTGGGGGGAAGCCTAGGATCGTTGGGAAATCTGTCTCTGAATAAGAACTTGGCCTCGAATTTGGGGGGAGGCCAAGGAGGTTTATCTCTTACTAAGAATATTGCTATTGGACTTCCCAATAGTATGATTAAATCAAATGGTCGACTAAGGGGAGGCAACTTTAATTTCTTAAGATTACGAGAATGATAACCAGCAAAATTGCTATTTTAATAACTGCTGGGGTGTCCAAGGGTTCTGCAGTTTAATTATGTACTGTCAAATTTTAAATAAACAGGTTTAGTTAAGAAGACTTAATCAACTTTTCTCAAATTTTTAATGCAATATTCCCACTCAATGTGAACTAATAGCTCAAAAAAATGAAATGTTATTTAACACATTTTTTCAATCAGGTAACGAGTAGGAATTAAATATTTTTCTGCTGGCATAACAAATATGTATGAATTTTCTTTTCAAGTATTAGAGTAAAAGCATTCGAAGTCCTAGCTTAAGGGAGTGATGAAATTTTCATGCTCTTTTTGTATTTTTGGCTATGACATCCGCATTTAACTTATTTATTTAATATTTTTAATTTACGCAATAAATAAAATAAAGGACAGGGAGCAATAATATATTGCAAAGTGACACTATTGCAAGATCAAGACGACAATAATCTGGTGATCATTTTCAATCTATTTCTAAAATGCTGAGAAGTAAGGCCAAATTCCACTGACGATTTTAAAATTAGAATCATAGGTAATGCCACAGTTACACAACTTAAGCATAATGAATACCTTAAGCAACTTCCGGCTTGAGAAAAATAAATTTCAAGATGAGCAAGTCTTGCTATTTTAAGTTGATACTAAGAGTATAAGCTACAAAGTATATGGGAGCCATCACAAAAGGCCACAAATTCCATCTCATCATTTCATACTAATAATATTCTAAGTGAGTTTTCCAGTATGATTCTAGAAATCTATTTGCTTCGTGATAACCACTATCTGAGGCTCAAAAACGAGCCAAGGCGTGAGGAAGGAGTAGAAGTAAATTTCTAACATTGTAATAGAATCGAACAAAGTGTTTTATTATACTTGTGGCTATTTTCCAAGACAGTATTACTCCAGGAAATAGAAAAAAATAGTACTCGCATTAAGCCGAAAAATACAAATCGGAGCCATTAGCAAGATCAATTGGCGCTCTTTCATGCTTTAGAGCGGCGACGTCAACTTTGATTTTGCTATACTATTTATAGTTGCCAAGGAATTGATGGACTTGGCATTTTTACTAAACATGGTGTAGCACGCCAAATAGATCACCATTATAGTGTATAACAAACTTTTCTTGTATAACCATTCTAAATGCTTATATCTACTTTGCAAAAAATGCCAGAAGAAAGGCATTTTGAGTAAGCCACCTTGTTTTGCTAGTGTAGTTAGATTACGCATTTCATTTTTTCAACAGTACACGACAAAATGACTGCAAATTTGATAAAGTTATAAAATAATGAGTAGAAGTTGCAATTAGAACATAAAAGAATATTCTGCAAAATGTTCGTTAAAAAATTAATGCATCCAAGCATGAGTAAAAAAGTATAAAGCTACACGCACAAAGAATGGCATTCCACTAATTCATTCGCCGGTTTTGCGTGGGGAAAATCCAAGCAAGAATACCCTATAAAAAACGAATTAACTGAAAAAAGAAAAGTATGATAGCAGGTGTATTGTTAACGGGGATGCGTTTTAAGAAGTTGTGATGATACTTAGACATGGAAGAATGCTTTCGTAAAAAAAATGAATATAGTGAGAGCTTTGATATATTTGATCTGCCTTACCGCAAAACGATGTTAGAGAATACCGTTACTTTTTCCCTTGCACAGAATGGTATTATAATTGAAGCTCCCTCTTTTATAATCTGAAAAGATTGAGCAGAAACCCTACAAGGAGTATAGGCTCCGGCAATTTATGAATTTAATCTAATTCGATAACTACGCACATGAGATTTTTTGATTTATAAATACTAAATTGTTAACAAGAATGCTAGTACCTTGACAAACAAATTCAATTTTCCGCTAACTGTTGAGCTTACGCTTGAAAATAAGAAATCTTTCGCCGCCACAATTAAAACAAAGAAGAAATGTATTGTAAGAATTCCTGGGGTATGAGAAAGGCCACTTAACATGCCTAGAAATAAATACATTGTGGAAGCAATATATTACAGAGGGGGCACTACTGACAAAATATATTACACCAAAAATTGCAAGCAGAAGTAGAATGCACATATAAAAAATGAAAAGGTTACAAGGTGCTATTAATCAATTAATAAAAACCTCAATATAAACACAACAAGGAGTCTATTCTTTCAAGGCATTTCCATCAAAATATATGAAAAATTAAGGCAATACAATTCATGCAATATTTCAGAAAACAAATGCGACAGCAGGAGGGAGAATTAAATTTGAAGTATTTAAAAAGGGAGTAATACTATTTGATAAAGAAATTTTCAAGAATTGACAAACTGCCATGCGAGAACAAGGAAATTAATGCAAGTTTTGGAACAGAAATTCGTAATACTTCACAAAAGGTAGTTTCTATATAATTTTAAAATTATAAATCAACCTATGGGTCCAGCAGAACAAAATCCACCCTTTTTTAAATATTTGAAGCAAGCGGAACGTAATGCGCGCCTCTCTTCTTCTTTTCCGTCATGAAGGCTCACTGTGACATGCAGAGCATCAGCGAGAATATTCAATGTTCCTGCGTAGCTTTTTCGCTGCCTGTAAAAGAGAAACATACAAATGTGAATGTTACAAAAAATTTAGTAAAGCATGAAATACGTTGATATTCACCTTTCTTTTGGGATACACTATCGATAAGACTAGGATCAAATCACAGGAGTCGTACATGCAGCAATACTCAAAAACTATTGCGAGGAAGGTTTCAACCACTCCTATGGGTACATTAGAGTAAAAAAGAAACAAACCTCTCAAATAAATGATACATTTCTTTTGAAGCTGTTGCTTTTCGAATATCAACTGTCTGCATAATGCGAATCACAAGTTTGACATCACTGCAAGATAAAACAAAATAATGTAGCACATCCATCCTTTTGGGTATTCTTTGTGGTTCTATGCATGTTTTAGTTCCATTCGAATGCAGTAACATCATGAAGCTACATATTCTAAGCAAATTTGAAGTATTAATTTTACGATATTCCAATAAAAACTAGGAAGGAGCCTTGCTTCTCGCTACACACACTTTCTTCACTTGTCAAAAATGATGAAAGCTGTCTAAATCTTTATAGTTCTATCTATTATGCCAAATAAATTATGATTCTAATGAAAGGATGTACCAGCATCTCGATCAAATGCAGCTGAAAGCTTTAAAAGGAAAAAATACGTGAATTGATGAGCACGAGAGAATTAAAAAGCAAAGGAAGCATCAAATCTATCCAATTCATAGTTCATACTTTAAGCAAACAGTCATTCCACACCCCGTCAACGCATGGCGCATGTTCAGTGCATCGCCCAGAGCCAATAGCCCTAATTTTGAAGAAGAGGACGGAGATAATCTGTAGGAATTTTTCACTAAGAATTTTCGTTCTTTTAATGCTTTTTTAAAGGGTTCAACAAGCTCATTTGGAAGATTTGGTAAAATACATTCATGCAGATAGTCTGTCAGATCTGACACATCTCCATCAACACAAATAAGGCATCGTGTTTCAGTTGGACTTATTTGATATAACAACAGTGGGCTCGGATCTAGCAGTAACACGCATGCATAGCCAGGATTCGATAAAGGTGTGCTCCATTGCTCATGAGTAAGGAGTATGCCAACCCAGCTTGAAACTTTTTGTAATTTAAAATTGTCATTGTAAGATCGCCGTAAACCCAACGTGTGACCACCATCACACAAGAAAGTCAAATGAGCATAACACATGTGTTCGACTTTGGAATTTGAAGATTTTGCAGCAGATCTGCCTTTATCGTCCGGGCTACTAGTTGCATCCGTAGAGCCACTTTCTATCGCCTCCTCCTGGTAAATGACTCCAATGACTTTCTCCAAATTCGAAATTTTAGTAGATGTAAAAGGTTTTGAACGATCTTCTACAAAATTTATGACATTTCCTCGGATGCATGTGATGAGCATATTTTTACTACAGCGTTCCCGAAGACGCTTAAGAAGAGAATAATTGTGAAAAGCAAATGCACGTGGCATCTCCGCCTGTGAAAACTGAGGATCACAAAATTTTTTAATAATTTCCTCAGAGAGTGCTTTGCCCATGGGATGAACACTCTTTGCCTGCAGCGGCATAAAACCAAACGATTCCTTAAAAGATGCGGGATATTTTTCAGGATATCTTAGCACTAGTTTTTCATTTGGCCCATTGCCCTGCTGAGGAAGCTCCATTACATAGCCTTATAACAATAAAAATATATGTATACTCTTTACGAAGTGTCAGCGCCCTGCGCTCAGTTTAGCTGCAAGGATTGCAGTGATTTTATATCAAAACAATCTAGCAGCGACAATCACCGGCGTAAAGAACATGGTGCAAAAATATTAGGCATAAGTTTTTTATTATGCAGTACAAATAAACTTACCAAAATGAGGAACAGCGTCTATTTCATTCTGGATAATGTCATGCAATCCAAATTCTTCTAGAACTCGCATTCCACCAGGTTGCATCAGTTCTCCTACTATCCTTTCGACGTTAGAATCCCCCCATTGTTTTTCAATGAGTAATACCTTGAATCCATAACGACGGGTAACTTCAAGTGCAAGTGTGCATCCAGTCAGGCCTAGTCAAGTATTGGTAAAACATAAAATTAGCACAGGGAACAAGAGAATGAAAAGAAATCCTAGTCAAAAATGGTAATACCAACTTTACTATACTACTTCTAATTCAATTCTCCTATGGAAATAAAATGTAGACCACAAAGAGTCCAGTAAAGATAATAAATACAACATCGCAGTTGCATTTAGCGAGAACCTCATAGGGGTTTTTTCAATACTCAGCAAAAATATTATCAAATAAGCAGTAACAGAAAATAAATGCGGCGGAAATTCACAACTCTTTTGCAAATATGAAGCTAATCTTGTGGCATTCATCGGAATACCTATTACTCATGAATATACGCTTCCTAATTCTTAAAGGCAAAACAAAAATAGAGCTCAGTGGCATGCTGGGGGAATATGAGCAAAAACTTACCTGCTCCTACAATAATCAGATCAAATGAGTTCTTCTTAAGCATGTCGGTTTCTCCAGTCTCTTGCGAGTTATCACTGGATTGATCCTTCCTGAAACGTCCACATTCTGTCACAAAAAGCCAAGCAGCGGATAATATGCCGGGAAGTAGAGCAAAGCAAGCAGCAATAGTGAGTAATCCACAAAGCCTTATCCCAAGCAAAAGTAAAAACTTTAGATCATACATAGTAAGCTTTCCCAAAACTGAAAATTTTACTACTTAAAAAAATACATTCGTCGTTTTACTATTAATACCCAACTCAGTTCAGAAGTGGGCGTAATCGGATATCGCGTATATTTCAGTTCAAAATGATTGTACCCTCTTCATAGCTGTAGGACAGATGAGTTGGGAAAAAGTAGTATTTGCTCTACCAATTTAGGGAACTGAGCGAAACTATGCTTAAAGTTTTAATTATGGCGCAAAAGCAGATTGAACCAGAAGACTAAAAACCTTCAGGGAAATATGTGCAGCCGCAAGATTGAGACCACAATACGCGCAGTGAATTGAAGATTGAACATGTTGCACCTTGCGAGTATCGCCGCGCTCTCATATCTACAATTATTTTTGTCCCTAGGCAAACTAATCACGTAGTTTGCGTATGCAAAGAGTAGCAATGATGCTTCTTTTTTGATGAATGTATGCTGTCTTCTAGTATATTGTTAATAAAATTTCTGACAAGATTTCTTTGTAGCAGTTTTATATTAGTTTGGAAACATAAAAAAATGTTATCCAATCTTGGTAGAGCGCATTAATAGAATCTCCGGTATATTTCTTTAAAATATTTTTTACAAAAATTGTATTAATCTGTTTCTTTTAGTAGCTTGTGACAGATAATGTCTAATGTAATACTGCGTCATAAAGTTTGATCACGCAAATTTAAGGCATTCAAACTTTCCAATATACATAAAAGGTTTATACTCAAGATATCTTTATTTTAAAAGCAAATCTGTCATCAAAAATGATTGTATAAAAATGCTGATTAAGCACTTCTGGGAATCAATATTTTAATGTGCCTCAGTTATTAAATTATAAATATTTAAAGCAAAAACATGGAAACATCTAGCAAAGATATTATTTTGAATATTAGCTCATTAAAATGTTTTTTAATACTAGAAAAAATAAAGCTATCCTTTCTGTGTAGAAATGAGTTTATGTTAGATTGACAACTTCCAGCAGCGAAATTCCTTTTGTTTATTTCTGCATGTGTATGTATGACGTTGTTTCTATTTCTATATTGCAAACAAAATAGTCAAAAATATGGCCTACAATACTTGCGATTGCCCTTTTGTCAAAGCGCAATCACACACAATAATTGATGAAAATTTAACATGTATTTAGAAATATCATGCTAACTTAATTTAATTACTACTAACTAGATTAAGCTAAAACTTTTCTCAAAGGTTTACATTGAAATTTGATTATGATTAATTAGTACTTGCAAGAAATAAAGATGACAATTGTTAGTTACATGGGGCAATCACCTGGTATTAGAACCTGCGAAGAAGTTTGCGGTCTAAATAGTAACAATTTGCGACAGCTACCTGCGATAAATTTTTGAAAATACAACCCCAAAAAATGTGTGCATGTCTTACCTGGCACGTAACTATCACTGCAGCTATTCCTACTAAAATACACTGCTGATTATCCGATTGCATCGCACACACAAACACAATAGTTGCTAAATTAAAAATGCAAAGGAAAATAAAATCGCATTTTGTGATTACTGCTTATGATATAAAATGACATTCGCTACTTACTTTAAACGAAACACCTTGTTATTCATCTAGCATTTTGCATTTCTTTCTTGAACTTACTCACCCATGTGGTATACATTTTCAACATTTGCTAGTTTGTTCCTATCTCGCTATGGCAAATTTTCATTTGCTAAAGTACTTTGATATAGCCAAAATGTATCATTTTCTTGGGTGCTGTGAGCATTTTGAAGAAAGGGGTGAAGTGGTTGTGGATAATACGTTGCAATTTAACAAACTAAGTAAGATATACAAACTGCCAGATAAGAATGTGAAGCTTACCCATCAAAGTAGTAACCAGGGATCATTGCTCTCAGCAGACAAGGTACTGAAAAACAGCAGTCCTAATGCAGAATCTCCTCAATTCACAAATGTAAGCAAAATATTACAAATAGTAACTTTCTTGAGGAAACAGAAATATAATACTCTTTTTCTTAGCCTAAAGCTCTGCAAAATTTATTTTATACTCGAGAATGTTTTTAGAATTTTTGTTTGCATGCATTCCACTGATATCAATATGCTATTTTGTTATGGCTATGAATGCGCTGATGCTTCGTGCTAAACTTTCCGTCATTTCATGACTTTTTGATGTGCATATTTTAGCTATTTTTACAGTTTGTCGTATTATCAATAAAGGGTTCTGAAGGCATAATTTAATGAAAAATAACATTTTAAAATGCAAAGTAGAAATGTGAGAATGATTAAAACTTTAAGCTATATTCATTTTGTAACTGCATATTCAGCTGCAGAAGCCTATTGTGTATGATATATCTGATAAAAATGACGAGGAAAATCAGGCGATTGCGGGTTTGTGAAGTTAGCAATGACAAAAATTTAGATTAATTGCCGAAATATTGGCTCGAACTTTTTCAAAAAAGGAACTACCATAGGTTCCCGGAATTTTCCAATTAATGAAAATGTTCCGTTTTCGTCTATTCTAATATTTTCATGTTACTGAGATAGTCATTTTCAAAATGAGCAAACAAGCTCATTTCCAAATTGTGCCAAAGTATTCCCAAAATGTAGTTACTATCTAAGCTTGAAAATAAACTACTCTTTATGTTAATGTAAGAAAAATTGCTTTTATCTCAAATTAAATCTCGTTTCTCACTGAAGTAATTTCTTTTAAAATTCTTTGCATTTCATTGAATAGAGTAATACAAATACTGTTTTTTATAAATGCTTTTCACATGTTCTATTTTAGATAGTGAAAGTACTTGCAGCACAGTGCATCTACTTGCAAATAAAATTGAATATTCAGCGCTCCCGTCACAAGTAATGACCACAATGCTCCATTTAGAAAAAAATTGCATTATTGGTAGAATCACAGCAAGCTTCACATTTTTTCTAAATTTTTGCATTCAGAGAAGGAGGGAGGGTACACTCCAGCGCTTAGTTAGAGATTTTACTTTGCAAGCCGTACGTGGATTGACTTGTCAAGTACGTCTACATGGGGTTTCTCAAGCCAAATATTGCGTTTTTAAAATGGATTGCCATTTACAGGTAAGAATTTTTAGCAAGTTTATACTTTTTATCATGCACACTAGCAACTATTATTCTTTTGTTTAATTGTTACAGCGCTTTTTTGTAACGCCCTGCAATGTAAACCAGCGAGAAAATGTCGTTAAAACTGAAGTTGTCATGAAGGATGTAAGTACAAAGCTTACTTGCTCGCTCAATATACAGATTATATCAGCAAATGAATATGTAAATTGCATTATTCACAGCAAAAATTATAATTCTTCTTTGCAGATAACAGTGATAGAAAAGACTGGAGACCAGAAAAGAGAGCAGGTATTGAGGAGTGGACAATTTAATAATTGCCCTCTCTTCAATAGCACGTTTGCATAAATAGGCAATATAAAGTTGCATGTAGGACTATCATCTACTTAAAAAAGGAAAAATAGCGTAACAATATTTTATAGTATTTGTTTTACGGAACTTAGCTATTTTAATTTATTATTACAACACCTACGAGTTTACGTTCTGTGACTCTTTTCGATTAAATGTATCTGCTCAATATTTTTGTATTTTGTAGCAGATCAATGACAAGAAACCTATTGGATCATTGCTGGTTTATAGTGTAGCGATATCTACGATTCAACAGCGGGATTATGCAATGTTTTACTTCGCAAATTACCCGGAACGAGATAAATTTTTCGCCTGCTTGAAAATTATAAGGTTTGTATTTAGCTTCTAGTATAAAATTGCATAAAATTATTATATAGCTATTGGAACTCAGCAATCTTTGAACAATTCAAATTACACATTCTTTCATCATCATCAAAAGAATATCTAACGAACGGAAATGGTTAATCATAATTCAGGCAGGTGTAAAACTAAAAATATCACAGTGCCTGTTGTTGCTGTTATAAAGCAGGTTGAGCTGCAGTGGTAACTTGCATTCACACAATTACTTGACAGAGCTTTCTGAAGAAAAATTTTTGAGCAAAAATCTTTCATTATTTTTCGGAAATGACATTCTCACAAAATGACCTATAATATGCAGTTCAGCTTTTAATTACCTAAAAGTAGTTCTTTACTCAGACTCTTTTCAAGAAAAATCCATTTGAACATATGCCACTGCCAGCACTCTTGTGTCTACTTAATTTTATTCTTAATGCAGAACACCTCTATAGTAAATTTGTAACTGATATCTTCGAACTATGTACACATTTCTTCGTCAGGATGTCACAGGATATACGACCAATTCGAGAGTATTAGCATTCATTTTCCACAGCATCTATGGCAATTCCTACTCCATCATTAAACTTTTTAAAATGGTTTTAATCATAATTGTATCAGAAAATGCTACGGATTTGAAATCTATTTTTTTACATCTTTCTAGAATTTTAAATAAGTGCAATTAGAATTAAACAATTCCCTTTTTATATGGAAACCATCGTGATCTGCTCAAAACAAGGACAATGAGTTGCTGTGCCTATTGCTGTAGAACTTAAATTTCAAACTATGCAGCGAACTAAAAATTTCGCCTTTTCTTTCACTAATTTCTGGAGACTCTAATCAACTTTCTTGTTTGAAAATAGCTGACCGGTTATGGCACTTTCTTTTTGCAATTAAAGCTGGTGCAGCAAATAGAATCAACGAAAAGCTGATTAGTAGTCTTAAAGCTTTGCAGATATAACAGGATGTGGTATATACACCACATTCATTTTTCCTCATCGTGCATTACCGATTGAATGAAACTGTGTAATGAAACGATGACAGTAAAACTTACATATGTCTGCATTGCCTCAAAACTGGCTAAAAATATAGCAGAAAGCAATGTTATGTCGCTACATACACTATAGAAAAATTATTTTTTCATCAGGTCTGACTGGTGATGCTACAGATGTATTATCTTGACTTCACCAGGCTACACTAAGCAGTTATAATCAGAAATTCTATTTTTGAATTATTGATTTAAGTTCAAACAATTTGATGCAACATTTTGGCTAAATTGTGATACACAGTAAAATTTTGTTGCACATTTAGATTTCGATAGGACGCACTTAAGTAACAACAAAAGATTATCAATTTTGGTTTTTAGCATAACCCGATGGCATGTAGCAGAGAGATTCGTAAAGATATCCCTTGGAATGCCAATATCCAAAAAGGGAACTTTGGCAAAAAGATAAGCCAATTAGACAATTCAATAAAGGATTTTAAAAGATTTTGTCTGTTTATTATTTTCTTCTAGTCTGAGACAAAAGATGCTTTTAATAATATGTGGGAGCATTAAATGGCACTGTTGTTTTGCCATTTTAGGGCATTTAGTAGCTGGTGCTAGTAGTGTTTTTAGAAATGCTTTTGAATATTTTTTGTTGCTGAGACTTCATTTCGTTGCCGCTCATACTCAGTTTGCTCGAGTTGGCATTGGAGACTAGGACGAGGGAGCTTAAAAGAATCCATTTTGCTTCTTCCTCTCTCCAGCGTCAATTAAGTATCATTCATTTGTGCCCATGCTTCTCATTATATATACTCTCTGCAGTTATTCAGTCTACTTTTAATTGTCGATTGTTCTGTTGGGTAAATTGGAGGCTTTTGAGTAGCCTAAAATATTAGAGAAGCATGCATAAAATTGCTGAAAAGTTGCATAGGAATATGTGGCTACAAGCAGTAGCGATGGGTTCTGAATTTACCGCAACTTATGCATGTACTGCTTCGTTTGGAGAAGAAGATAGCAATAAATTCAGTTGATGTTTTTTCTAAAAAAATGGCAACGCTGTGCGGAAGATCTTCTGTATATCGGCCCTGTGGGACACTTCGAAGAAATACCTACTGCTATTCCAATCTTAAGCAATTTCAGACAAATTGTCAGTGAAGCCGCATGCGTACATTCGTGCTAGTGATGGTTTCCTTCCTAACTGCTTTTTCATCTGCGCAAGGCACATGCAAACTCAATTTGATTTTTATTATATGGGTTTTAAAATAGCGTTTACTTTTAATTCCTGTCCAAGTGTGTTTAAATTCTTTATGGCAAATTATCTTTACGGTGCAGCTTTGGAAACAAGTTTGTCATTGTTGCTAAGATCCTAGCTTTCTATGTTGATGAATATTTTTGTGAGTTTTTCCGCACAGGTAGTCCGCCTTCAGAATATTCCGTAAAAACAGTAAGCGTTAATGCTGCAAGCCAGAGATTGGATCGATGGCTTTTCAATAATATAACCCCAAGTTGGAATCGTGTGCAGAAACTTGTCCGGGCAGGGGAAATTATAGTTTATCGAAAGATTAGGTAATAAAGTGTGAGCACTTCATTTTAAAAGCTGTAAAGTTCCCGTTCAAGCTTAGTTAATAATTGTGCCTTCATCCTAGGCATTACTTCTCCAATTCTTGTGGCCATTACGGGTCATACTTTAAATAATATATCTGCTGTATACATCTATCTGTATGTTGGCTTCCTGGAATTTTTGACTTAAAGAACTCAACAAAATGATGAATCTACCCGCGCTGATTCGGTTAGTTCTCTTTTTTGTTTTCCTGTTCTTAGTCTTTGTTTTATTTTAATGTCTAAATGGATATAAAATTTATGATCAGACAGAACGTCGTATAAAATTCTCTAGCAGAACATTACTCTTGGAAGGTGACATCATCCATATTAAAGAAAACAGCATTTTTAACGCGAAGCAAGAGCAAATTTCATTCACTCCAGGATTCAATTTTCGGCAATGGTAAGCTCTCCATTCTATTCTTTGACATTTTATAAAACTATTTGTAATCTGGGATGATTCAGCACTCTAAGCTTTGTGAAGCTATATATTTGCACATGTGCTTCTTTTAGGATAATCTATAAAGATGAGGATGTTATTGTACTCAATAAACCATGGGGCACTCCGCTCAATAAAAAATCTTTGGTTTGCTACATTCTTCTAGTTTTTTCATTAATTTTTGCGTGATGTATACAATAAGAAATTAACAAAGTTTATTCTAATTAAATTTATCATTTGATGTGTAGATGCTTCTAAAAAAGTTCTTGTCAAAGCTAAAGACCACTCAAGAAAAGGTACTACATTGATGGTGTCAGTACAACTATTTTTTATTTCCTTCTTTCTTTCTAATGTATTATTTGGTTAGTAATGCTCTTGATTTTGACTCTCATTCTATTTTGCAGCATTTATCAGTCACATGTGATTTGGGGACAAATATTTCTGGTATTGCTGTTTTATCCCGTTCAAAATCTGCGGATTATCTCATGAAGGAGCAACCTCATCTGTATGTAATAACCTTTTATTCTCTTGATTGTATTTTTCCACTTTAGTCAAATTAGTGTCTCCGCCAGTAATGTTTTATAAACTCGCATGCAACCTCATGTATAAGATTTAAAACTTGTTTCTCAACTCTTCCAATGCTATGTATCTTTATGTCTATTACATAATGAACAAAAATAATGCACATCTTACTTGTTTTTTAGTCTCTGGAACTGGCAGCGGGTGTATTGGGTGATTGTTCATCATAGACCGACCACGCAACAGGGTGTAGTACGTATTGCATTGGGAGAATCCGAGGTAGCCATCAATTAATGCACATTGTATATATTTGAACTATTGCATAATCTACATTGAAATATGTTTTTGGCTGTTTACTATAATAAAAATATTATAAGAAAATCAACTGCGGTGTTTTTTATGAGTTTGGAATTGTGATGCACTATGTGGCTTCGATTTTGCTTCGATAAGATTGCCGTCACATTCGTTTGTGATTTTACGTAGAACTGTTGATGGAATCCTTGTTTTTGGCTACTCTACTATTCTTACTTCAGTATTCTTTTGTATCATCATTGACTGTATTTGTGTACTTTCAGTCTAAAAATTTTGTTACTCCTACCAAAGTATCAGCTGGGGGCTTACAAGGCTTGACAGAATGGAAACTCTTGAAGCATTCCAGCAAGCATGGAGGGTTTTCTTTGTTGGAATGTACTCTCAAAAACGAAACCCGCGATCAAATTTTAGCACATTGTGCCTATGGTAATATGCGCAAAAGTGTCCTGTTGGATTTTCTGTAATGCGTGCGAATTTGAATTGCTTTCTTTATTGTTTCACACCGTTGATTCTTCTTTTTGTGAAGGAGAAATTGCAAGCTCATACGCACAAGTGTATCGTTCTTTGTCATGCTTTTTTGTGACATCTAGTGTAAGATCTTCCTTCGAGCTGTACTTCCGTTATAGGTTTACGATGCCCAGTTCACGGAAACTCTCTATATCATTCTTTGTGGGAGGAATGGTGTGAAGTGTCACCTTTGAAAATTTTACCTACCCGAAGCAAAAGTTTGGAGACAATCAAGCAAAATGCAGAAGTTAAGGATCATATTCATTGTCGCTTCATCCGTCTGAGTACATATGCCTGTAAGAAGCATTGACAGTTTGTTCTGTGCCATGTTTTCTTTTTTTATAGTTTTGTCTTAATTTATTGTCTTGATACTTAGGTAACGATTTATTTCTTACTGCCGCGCTGCCCACTCATATGGAAGAAACTTTTAAAAAGCTTGGTTTGTTGAAATTCCTTGTTTTATGTGCAAGATGATTTATTTTATTAAATAGTCTCATTTGGCTATATCTTTATTAAATGTCTACAGAACATGTTATCTTTGATTTTGCACATTTTTAATGCAAATCTACTTCAAATTACGCTGTTTTTTAGGGTGGCAAACTTCCCTGTGAAATGGCCAAAAAACCTTTTTCATGCATTTATAACATAGGAAACTTTTTAAAAGCAACACTCGTATGTTTCTTTTGTTTGGGACGGTTATTCATATTTACAGCCATTTATCTTTTACGCTGATTTAATAAATGAGGGCTGAAGAAGGGTAAGAGAATAAAAATTTATTGTCATGCATCAGCATGCGCATCTCTATATAAGAGCATTTCTGCCGCCTCATAGCAATTCACATTCTACAACGAGACTCTTGAAGACTTATTATTTTGACGATTCGGTGTTTACAATAAAGCATGAAAATAGTAATGATGTTTCTTACAGCTGATTGCAATATGGGGAAGAAACCAGCTCATTATAGTACTTGAGCTTGTCTTTAAGCTTTATGGTAACTGCTATTCTGCGAACGTGTTAAAGATGAACAAATTTGTTTCCGTTGGTCGTTCAAATTGTCACAAAATTTTAACTTCAAAAAGTCATTGGCTTTCTCATGGACGTGCTGTCGTATTTAAGAACCCTGTCGTATTCGCACGCAATAGTAACTGAACTCTTATATTCCCCAAATTTGCAGCCATATTCTTTGTTTCGTCCAATAATTCATTCAATTAAGCAACGATTCCTTCATTTGACGCTCTTTAAACACTTCAGAAGTGTAGAGCGACTGTTTAGGTACAAAAATTAGAAAGCTGCTTTGCTATAGCATCTTTCCTATACACTCAAAAATTAATTTTAAAAAACTCGGTCTACAAAAAATTATTTTTAGTCGAGGAACATTGCTTTGCAAAAGCATTCAATTAGCTTTATACGTCCTATACCTCTATTTACTTTGCCTTGTTGTATCATTTGTTTCACTTTCGTTGCTATTATTTTCAATTGTAGGGTATGAGGGTGTCGACAAATTTTCCAGTTTCTCCGCCACTAGGAGTGCGTATTGCATTGCTAGAGATGGTGCAATGCAATTAGTATGATACTGAAAGCTCCAGCATAATCTACTGTTTACCGTTACAATATTATGTGCGAAAGTATTCATCCCAATCTGCATAATATGTAGATAGAAACAAGTGAAAGCAGTCATTCTCTACAGCCAAATTTAAATTTTTTTAATTGTTTTAGCAACAATTTTATTTTCTCGTAAAAAATATGCTAAATACTACGCAGCCTACCACGTGCTGGGTGACACAACTCCAGGAGTTTTCGATGGCAATGGAGAAGGAAGTTGCAGCTATTATTGCCTCTTTTGTTACATCATTGGATTTTGCAAAGCTGCTATCAGTCTTGTGAACCCATTCGTTGTCGCGCTTATTAAGAGTGTCCACAATAGTATGCTGATCCCATATTCCTGCATTTGATATTAAAAAGGCACTTGTGCGAGGAGTGGGTGCTATTGCTTGAAATAAAAATTGCTCTTTTTTGACCAGACTGGTGAAACCTGTATTTGAATACATTTAAGGAGATTTCACGACATGAAGGTATATTTAAGAACAATCAAATGTCTTGCATCACTCAAAATGGCATATTTATGGTTTTATAAAGAACCTAATTGTCTCGCTCGCAGATTTTAACCAAAGATGCTTTGCTTGAATAAAGCTATCACATAGACTTATGCGTATGAAGAATTCCTATAAATTTTTTTACCTATTGCAACATTCCAGTCCCAGCAAGCTTTATAAGAGCCTGGCAATTGTACTAAGTCATTGATTTGCCGTCTTATCTTCGCAGTAAGCTTGCGCAAGTACGTTTCTGTAAAATGCCCATATCCTACGGAAAGTCGAGCAATCATGAGTACCGCGCAGGATCCAAGCCCTGGGCAGCAGGTGGGTAGGGACTTGAATTGCTGATCGTTTTTTGGTGCAGGAGCTGACTGCAGAAGAGCAGCAAGGCATTGTCAACAATCGTTAATTACTTAAAAAATTGGCTAAGCAAAGGATAATTCAACTAAACATCAATCTTTGGTTTACAATTCTTAAATTAATTTATACCGGCTATCATTGGTTCGTATATAATTTGTCCTAAGTAAATACGTGCATGTGGACCTGTTTTTGATTCGCTCCCTTTAAATCATCATTGTCAATAACATTGTTGCAAGTATTAGAATGACCGGGCAGCACATTCATTTGAAAAGCTACATAAGAATCGCCGCCAAAACGTGTTTTTTCACTTTTGAAAAAGTCATCCGTGCATGGCTGAGAAATCGAGCGTTGCGTACGTTTTATGGTTCCAAATGTAGCATTTGAATTCCACTTGTTTCTTGCACCAGCACGTTGATCTTTAAGAATGAACTGCTTATAGAGGTTGTCACCAAAATTTTCTTTGTTAGGTGAAGCACAGATATTTTCAAAATATTTTTTCAGATAATCTTCAAACGCTGTCTGTTGATAGCAATTTTTTGAAGGCGTCTCCAGCCATCTTCGACCGTTTATAGCCTGCCATGTCTCTAAATAAGGTGGAAATATTTTTAGTAAGAGCCTGACAGTTATTCTCTTAAGTTTTTGAAAGAATGAAGGGCCTTTTGATTGTGTCCCTATCTTGCTATCGCTATCGGCGCACTCACTGCTGCACCTTGTGATGTTTCCACTTTCATTATTTGATCGTGACAATTTTTTACGCCATTCGGAGAATAGAGATAATAACAAAGATATGAAACTGCAAAAATTTTGAGACGTATCAGCTTTTAGCCTAAAGATACTACTAGAATCTTTGTTACAATTAATAGCCATAGTTTCATTTTGGACTGCACTTCCTTTATTTTGTGTGTGAAAGAAATGAATTGGCAATGCCGAATGGAATCCACATCCTTTAACTTGTGCTGAGCACAAGAGCGCGCTAAAGTTTTCCTCAAAATATTTTTTTGATTGAAGAACATTGTTCAAGGTACTCTTTAATTCTGAACTTTTCATAACATTATTTGTTTTCCGTTGAATAATTTCCTGCATTGCTAATCCTGCTACAGCTGTAACTATGCCATTGATAGTGGTTCCCAGTTGCCTACACTTTTTGGTTAGGTTATCAGTTGCAACGGCAGAAAGAAAAATTGGAATGATGGAAGTAGCATGACGTGGATTATTTGCGTCAAACTTTTCACACGGAGATAATATGCTGCATTATGCACATAGTCAGAGAATGCATTCTAATACTAGTTCTCAGCTATAGACAAGGCAGTTACGATAGCAAACGTGTAAATAATTGAGCAATGCTACGCCATATTGGGGACAAAAATTTGATTTGTGATTTTTCAAAAATAATTTTATATTCTGAAAAAAATATTTTACGGCACCTAGATTAATGTTGCAAGATATTAATGAAGACCCTAATATAATCGTACCTTAGTGGGTTAGTGCGGAAAGTTGCTAGAGATCGAAAGAAACTGACAATATTGAAATGCTTACTCCCAAAAAGACTCCACAAGTAAATTAGTTTATGCTTCTTCGTGGTTCCAAGTATTTTGGAAAAGGGGGGAGGTAAAATGCATTCCGGAAGGTTTTTAAATTCAGCCACTTGCTCCCACACATTTTCGTTTAAATTTAAGTCTTGGTTACGTTTCTGGTGCACTTTAGAAAGATAAAGCTCCCCACTTACGATCGAAATCAACGTACAACAAAGATCATTCCAGAAAGTTTGCCTAGTCATGCCATCCACCAATGCATGATGAAAACAAGCCACTATAATAGTTCTGTATTTTTTTTCCGAAGAGGTAAAAGAAGCCTGTTCACCAGGTACAAGCGTTGAGGGTATCACACGGAGTCTCCAAAGCAGCCGTAAATCAGTATCAAACGGTTCGCGTTGCTCCTTGTGTAAAACTTCTAACCAATGTTCCTCTTCACTCAATGCTAAAAGTGATGAGGAAAGAATCCACTCATAAGTTAGCTCATTTTTTTTGAAGGATTCAATCCATTGCAAACGATTATCATAAGGGGATCGAGCCAGGCAACAACGTAAAATTTGGTAGCGTTTCAACAAAACCAAACAGGATCTTCTGAAATGATCCAAGTTTAGAGGAAAAGATGTTAGTACAGAAATCGAGTTCTGTATCATCAAATTGCCATTTTCGTAAAGAACATGCCAAAACAATTCAGATTCGTCTGCAGCACGAAGAATCGTCCCATTTGGCATACCAAATTCATTGCGAGTTGACATAATAAAAATATAATATTTTAACAGTTCCAGAAGGCCCAGGTGAGTACATTTTTAATTTTCACACTCGCATTCGGTTTTCACACGAAGCGACAATATTTTGAGGCGTGAAAGCAAACTGAGGTACTATTAAAAAAGATTGAAGTTCTTATTTTAGCTAAAACAGCAGCAGTAACAAAGTACTAAAGATTATATTTTACAGAACATTCAAAATCGACAAGCAGCAGCATCACAAAATGTAGTTGGATGTAAAAAATAGAAGTACATTAAAGATTAAGCAAATAAAAATAATTAATACCTGCATATAAGTTATATCGCAGCAAGGTGTGATTCAACATTCTCGACTATGAACACATTGACGAACAAATTTCGCTTGCTCAAATAACTTTACAATCATAAAAAAATGGCTACATAGTTTCAGAAACCTTACAAACCGCATCACTTTTGCAGCAGACCACGATATAGAAGAAAGCCGAAATGCTTGGTGATGTTAACCAACTATATATTGCCTTATTGTTCTCATCGTAGATATAAGTTAGGAAAGGCTCCAAAAATTGAGATAACTATAGCACTTAAACTGCAAGAAATGACGTCAGCACCTCTAAAAAATTTGCCATTTTCCGATGCAAAGAATGCATAAACTACAAAAAAAATAAGACGGTGGTTAATGCATAAGGAATAAGACCATTTCTCCTCATGACGTAGCACCCCAGGCACACACACTAAGTTAAAAATACACGTTTACGCCAAATGCCAAATAAATTACAAGGCTTCTTCTGATAAATTGTCAAAATGAAAAACCGTACGAGATGACCACTTTATATCGGCATACAGCTTTAGATTCCAAGATTTAAAATACATACTTTTCATAAATCAATGATCATAGCACAGCGTACGGTGTATTTGAGAACTGGAGTGCTCTCATGGTGATAGCATTTAATCAGCAGAAGTACAGTTTAGTGAGGTAAAACGTTTGCAACAGGGCAAGATCAATTGTATTAGCCGATACAACCGTCATGCTATATGTTTAGTGTAAGTATGTGTGCAACCTGTCTTTGTAGTGTTTGCATTGCGCATTTGTGACATAACACGGAAAAAAATCATTGCGCAAATGGTGTTAGGAGCGTGCAGCCATGAACCAGAATGATATTAGACTTTTGTTAAATGAGGGCTACATAAACATCAGCTGAAAGGTATTTATCAATGACTGTCCAAGTTCTAGCTTACCGTAGACCTTATCGAACGATCAATTGCGTTTTCTACCCGTTCAAACTGAGTAGAACTGTAGGCAGCTGAGCAGGACAATACAACAATTTGTGCATGCGTTGTTTGAGTACATTTGCAAATTTTTAGAGCTGCTGCCTAAAATTGATGAAAATCTTAATGTCAAAATTACATTAGTTAAAAGAGAAGCCCTCTTTTAAGGTAAAGTAATTAATGTCAAGTTGATATCAGAAATAAACAGATGCTGCGCTTCGCAGACACTACAAGATCACGTTAAAAGTGTAGATAATATGTTGCGTCAATATTTGACTTGCAATGCCCTTACAATTTTTATCTATAGGAACACCGTCGAGAATGCTAGAGAAATGATGACGTTCGCAACTGTGAGCCGAAGCATTATGGCCGTGCTACATATATTGTGTATCAACTGTAGAGTAGAGTTTGAAAAAGCTTTTCGACGTTTGATAGAAATCAGAAACTCGACAGATATAAACTGCAAAGAATGTCGTAATAAATTGGCATTGATATGATTTAATAGAAGTTTATAGCAAAAATACACCCAAAAAGGTTTTTTTTTCTGTATTGAACAAGTAGCATTATTATGAGCTCTAAAAAAGATATATACCATCCAGTTGCGATGAAATAGTCATTAATCGAGCCACTCTTCATTACTTTCTTGATTCTCTCGATATATGCTATCATCTTTTCGAGTCTTTAGAACATATTATGAAGTTCCCATACTTCAGTGTTAAAGTTGAAGTTAAGCGGTAATAAAAGGTGAAACCGTCGCTGTGCAAATGGAATGTTAGTTCACGGATCTTGTTAAATCAAATCCAACTTATGACTCCAACGCAAAATGATTAGCAAAAATATTTGTAGCTGCATTCCCAGTTCAATTTCTTCTTCGCTTACACTGACGCATAATTTCTTCGTGTTCTAGGCACATATAATACTGATTAGCCATTAGCACAGATGGTTATATCAGCATGTGAAATGAAGAAAATTTTACATAACTAGTTTTTTAATATAAAATCAAAGTCATTCAATTAGAATGGGAAAATTAATTAAACAAGCAGAAACAAAGAATTTTCTTATAAATTTTTCTAAATGGCTTATTCTTTTTACTGAAAAAGCCATGTGATTTTTAATATCCGATATTTCCAACAGAAACTAGAGAAAGTGTGACTGAATTAAAAGTTACATCATGTAAAGCGATAATTTTCTCGTAGTTGTGGCGCTGTAACAAAAAATAGCATGTAAATAATCTATAAGTCAATGACAAGTAATGGTAACTCAAAGAATGCTTTATAGAGACCAAGATCAGTCCAAATCAATTTTTCCAGCAGAATCAATGAATTATAAAGTTGCATGTACAAGGATAATACTGGAAATTAAAAATCTTGAAAGTTAGATAAGCAATTCTTTGCATAGTAGAAATAGAATGCGATCATTCGTTATGACTTAAGTAAAATAAAAATATTCATAATCTTCTGGAGCATAACTTTTCAGGCACAATGGAAGTTATACTGACTGCGAAAATACAATTATAAAAAAATGCCATTTTTAAGTCATCAAATATTTGTAAATAGCACTAAAGATTTTCAAATAATGTTTTTTAATTTATAGTATCACATCATTTGGAAGAGAATGGAGGTTACTTACTAATCTGTACTGGATCGAGTGATGAATTGCTAGATGTTACTATTTCGCTAAAATGGTAGCAACCTTTCTACTGCAGTAACGTATAATGGAAGTGCGTCCATACAATTGATTTATTAACAGATAAGCTGGTCAATAAATCATCTTAAATTTTCCTGTATTTTATCTGAGAATTGTTACTCTTTTCATAATTTAGCATTTTAGCTGCAAAGTTTATTTGCCTTTAGAATTATATTTGTTTTTGTGCGTCTCTTTTCTTGTATTCTTCGTTGAGTTACAAAATTATCTTGCAACTTTCAATTTGAGGCAATTAAATAAAACTAAGTATGACGAAACGATGATTTGACTACTGTGCATTTCCTGTTTATTTGAATTGATAGATCACCTTTGTTTTGCTCTTTTGGTTTTATCGACATTTTTGCATTTTTGAAATGGTAGATATTTGCTATTCATTCATCCTTTAATATTTATTTTGGGGTTGTGTGGTCAATTCTATGGGAATAAAAAATTGAACTTAGTTTCACTGAAGTGCCATTCCTAACTCTTAATACAGATGCTTCAAAATCATCGAAAACCCAGTGTTATCAAAAGTCAGAAAACAAGGAAAATAAGTTTTAAAGCAAAATTCTTGATCAACATTCAATATTAACAATAAATTTGCTTCTTGCATGAAATTTTTTTTCCAATACCTTTGAAACAATTCAATTGCATAGCAATGTAGAGATATCCTTTTTTGCAGCGGATACGTCCGATAATATGTACATTTTTCACAAAGTGGAAATCGCTGAAATACGCAGGGGACTCTCCTTTAAATCGTTTTTCGCAATGTACGGTAACCAATCGAATTATAGCGGTAGGAAAATCGTTAGGGAGCAGCTACAAATCCCCAGTCGCAACCACTTCAGATCAAAATGCAAAAGCGAAAGTATATTGAGGGGTTACCATGCAATTTGCATTTAGGAAATGGTAAGCTTATAAGAAATGAATATTGCTGCGGAAAAGGCATTGGAAAAGTAGTATAGTAGTTTTGGTCTCTTGCAAGTTGGTTTGATTAGGGAAGTCAGCTTGAAATGATCATCTCGTATTATCCTCCCTAACTTCAGACCCAAAACAAAATTATGGTAGAATAAATGATAATTCATTACGTTTATTGCTAACAATTTTACAGCCAGTATTCATATGGTATCTTAAAGCTAAGAATCTTGTGCTAGCAGCACACCAGAAAACCTTGCGTACGACAAATCAGTCCTGCTTACTGTAGATGTCATTGTCGATTTGTCTAAATGATGCTAATCCAGAAATGAAATGTGCTGAAAGGGATACAGCAATTGCCATCTTGATTGCATCTTGGTGCGTTTCATGCAAACGAATAATACATTGAAATATTACGATATTTTGGTACCGCTTGTTTCTACCAGTTTCCTGTTTGCCATTGTGGCTGGCAGCAGGTAAAAACTAGCCAAATCTATTTATTAACACGCTGAGTCTGCTATTCCAGGCTAAAAAGATAGAATTATGAAGTGATTTAAGACATTTTTTCATTGATTTCTTTACGATGGAGTATGATGTCAAACTTTTACCTCGATGAGACGGTGTAAGTTTGATGAAGTTGTAGCAGTTGTCTGCTTGCTGTTCAAGGTTCCATTCTGGTAGTAAATAAAATAAATCAAGCAGACATGCGCTTCCGACATGCACTGCAACTCACAGATATAAAACTGGACATGCGCTTCTATCTTTACTTCCTTCAAAAATGAAAGCCCCAAATTTTCTTAGTAGTTCTGTGTTGCATACACGAAGCCTTAAGCCCTAAACGCTTTTTTATTTTCGACAGTATTCCTGTGTAGTTATCAACGGAAGTGTCCTACCCTAGCATTATGCCATCAGGTTTGACAAACTGCGGCATGGAATATTCTTCCAAAAGAATCCATTGGTGTGCAATTTTTGCAGTTTACTGTACCTTTGGTAGTATTTTCGTACCAGACATACTTTCTTTCAGGGTCTTTCTCGAATCGCTCTTTTCCCCTTTTATCCTTGCATGATCTTGAGAGGAAACTACGTCTGTAAGCGTTTCGGCGGATCGACGGATTCCGCCGAACTACGTGAGCAGTATCGCGTTATTTATAGCGCATAAAAGGTTCTTTTACTTACTTTCTCCATGCAAACATTTTCACATCGCTCACTGAGGGGCGGAGCGAAGCAACTTTCTTGTGCAATGTTCCTGTCGAATTCTTACTTCAGTTTTGTACTACTGCTGCAGATACACAATTGTTATTTCATCCATAAATCTACTAAAGCAAGTATACCTACGTCTTGACTGACTCGAGCGTTACTCTAAGTGTTTCCTTTTTGCCAACTGTTTGGTGGCCCTCTTATGAATTGCGCAATATTTCTCATCCTCTGGACACAGTGACACATCAATGTCTACTGCATTGAAACGAAAACGGGTGAGGAAGAAAAGTGCTCCCCAAGAATTTTTCTTTTTCACAAGCGAATGTTAGGGTTCTAGTTCATAAAAAGATTGTAAATTGAATACAATATTTTTTTCTTAAATGTTGGAGGGGTTTCGTTGCTGCTTTGTTTTCGCAATTACCACCTTTTTTGATTTAACTAGGAATAGGAAATGCTACTTATTTCTTATTGCATGGTAGTGCAGGATCAACACACTACTGCTTACAAAAGAAAAAAGTCGGCATAAACGCCATATTTCGGAATTGAAACAAATATGTATCAAAAATAGAACCCCTTCATTTTCATTATAGGGATTGGAGGAAGAACTGCTTACTTCCGATAGTGAAGTTTCAACTAAACGAAGTCTTCAGCCAAAGCGATCCTGCGAATCCACAGAATTGTCTCCCGACGAGAAATCGATTACGCAGCGTCTTGATTCTCTCTCAGTACCTAAAGATATGAAAATGAAGACTGATTTTATCAAAAGGTCAGTTAAAAAGGAGGAGAAACTATCACCTTCTGCAGTCCGAATAAAATCCGAAGCACTTACAGGTAACTGGAACTAGGATAAGCGTAAAAACCTACGAATTTTGCATTCCTTATTTCTTAAGAAGCAGTGACATAAGAATGTAGTATTTCATATGTTTCACTTCGTTAATCGTTAGTTCTATTCTGGTATCTTAAGAGTGTGTGCATTATTCCATAATTCTGCATGCAGGTACTTCTAAGCGTCCCGCACCTCGACGGAAAACATTAAAAAAAACAGAGGTAGATTTCGAGCCTATTAATCGATGGTGGGAAACAGCAGGACGTTCCGAGCATATTTCCGAGCAGGTTGGAATACATTTCTTCCTTTATGAAACTTTTGCCTTGCATTTGTCGTTTGTGTGAATTTTGCATGCTGCAACCTGCTTGAGGTAAGAAAAACTCCATTTTTTATCTTGCTCATCCTCACTCGTGTTTTTCTCTTTGTTTTTATGCTACGAAATCCCTGGCATTGGGTTTTAACTGTTATTTCATATAGCATTGTATTTTATATCTGTAAAGATGGAGTCTCCTACAAACAAAAAACTATTCATGGTTGTTCAGTGGACGTATTTGGAACACAATGGTATCATGTTCTCACCGGATTATGTACCTCATGGAATTCCTATCAAATTTGATGGACACTCTATAGTTCTACCTGCAGAAGCAGAAGAGGTGGCGAATTTCTGGTAGGCGATAACTTCTTTTAGATAGACGAGCGATCCTCCTATTCGTGTGCAGTTTCTCCGCTGCTTTTTATATCTTTCTTTTGCCAACATTGTGTCCCCTTATAAGGCTATACAAGACAATTTAAATGGATTTTCATATTAAGAGGAGAGAAGAAGCCTGCATGCATATTCCAGACAAGAGTGGATGCAAATTTTATTAAAAAAAAATTTCTCCAAGAGATGTAAAGATTTCAGAGAGTCTTCTCTTGTAAATTTGTCTGTCATTTTGGTCGCTTTGGCATTTTTTTGAGTTAAAATGAATACATCTCGTGTACACTCGATGCATATACTTTTTTTGTTATTGCTTTCTCAAACCCTCCAGGTGTGGTGTAATAGGAACAGATTTTGCAGACAATGAGAAATTTCAAAAGAATTTTTGGAAAGCTTTCATTGACAAGCTACCGCAGGGCTATCCTATCCGAGAGAAAGCTATCTTTGATTTATGTGATTTTACGCCTATAAAAGATTATTTAGACAGCGAAAAAGAGCGCAAAAAAGCATTTACGAAGGAAGAAAAAGAGGTAGGCTTAGTAGATTTGAGAAGAGGAGGTTCCACTGTGTTTTATGAAAAGGAAATAAACAAAAGAAATGATAAAAGTATTGACACTACGAAGGAAAGTGATTCAAACAATAACACTGAAAAAATTAGATGGAGACATAAAAAATTAAAATAAACTAGAAATAGAGAGAGACACATCCAGTAGAAAAATCAAACAAAAGTATACTCAAAATGTAGAGTTTGAAGGTGTGTCTCTACGAGGAGAAGGCTTTCAATTGGCCAGGGATGCCTCCTCTCTCTCCACAGCTTCTTTAACAGTTCAGATAAATGCGTTTTCTCGGTTATATTCGAAAAAAGAAACGAAGAGTTTCTGTTTTTTTGATTTTCTTGTTTTCTTTCTTCAGGAAATTAAACGACAAAGGCAGGAACTTGAAGCACCTTTTGCATATGCACTCGTTGATTGGCTAAGAGAGAAATTGGGAAATAGTAAAGTGGAGCCTCCAGGATTATTTCGAGGAAGGGGTGACCATCCCAAACAAGGGATGCTGAAGGTAGAAGCGGCTGTCTTGCTTATATGAATTTACATTTTTCAAAAGCTTCTCTCTATTTTTCTGATTTAAGGAGATTTCTGCGTTGTACTTGACGTAGAACTTCTATGTAACCTCTATTTTTAATCTTATCGCGTGTGTTGTCTCCTTTTTTTAATTATTACACCCCCACCCCTCTCTCAACTCAATGCATCTCTTCTCTACTCTCTTCTCTACTCTCTTCTCTACTCTCTTCTCTACTCTCTCTCTCTACTCTCTCTCTCTACTCTCTCTCTCTCTCTCTCTCTCTACTCTCTCTACTCTCTCTACTCTCTCTCTCTACTCTCTCTCTCTCTACTTTCTCTCTACTTTCTCTCTATTCTCTACTCTCTCTACTCTCTCTCTCTACTTTCTCTACTTTCTCTCTCTCTCTACTCTCTCTACTCTCTCTCTCTCTACTCTCTCTCTCTCTACTTTCTCTCTCTCTCTACTCTCTCTCTCTCTACTTTCTCTCTCTCTCTACTCTCTCTCTCTACTCTCTCTCCTCTCTCTCTCTTTCCTTTCTCTCTATTCTCTACTCTCTCTCTCTCTTCTTT
>JADAQX010000716.1:0-26947 GCA_015476325.1 Cardiosporidium cionae
TCCTCCTCCCCCCCCCCCCTCTCCTCCTCTCCCTCCTCCTCTCCCCCCCTCCTCCCTCATCCTATGAATGTATATTTCCAGGCTGTTTCCTCTTTTAAAAACGGCGATCCACATGGTGCATTCTCTTCTCTTTGATGAGAAAATTTCTGACATTTCTCCTCTTACTTTATATTGTCTTGAAATGTTTTTTGTGGAAATTTGGGGAATGCTTTCACTTTCTCTTCATATTTTGGAAGTTATTCTTCGTTGGCTTGTATACAAAGGATGCCCCATCTTACCCACTCCTTCTCCTCTTAGCTGTGCTGCTCTTTGCTCACCTTCAGATCTTCTTTACAATTTTATTGCAGAAGAAATGCGTCATTCTGTCATCGTAGAACTCCAAGAGTTAGAAAATAGTTTTGTGGAGATTCTTCTGTTCTTAGCAGATATCCATGGTAAGTCTCACTCTCTATAGTTAGAAGAGGGATAGGATTTTGGAATAGAAGGGATAGCCAGAGGCAGTAGATAGGGGGGGAGGGAGTTGAGAGAGGGAGAAAAGGATGAAAATGGCATGAAAAATTCATTGGAACAGAAATAAAATAACAAGAAGGAATGAAAAAGAGGGAGAAGAACCAATGAAAGATGTTGAAAACATAATGATGCAGAAAGGATGAAGAAAATGGGTGTAGAGGACGACAACACACTTTATGTAGGAAGAAGAAAACTCTCTTCAAGGGAAGGCATTCTATCGAATGCAGCGTCGGCATCGTGTGCCTCTCGATGTTTCATTTTGGTTGAATATTTCTCTTTTTTCTTCTCTTCTATAGAATTCTTTTTTGTTTTTTCTCTCTTTTTTCTTCTCTTCTATAGAATTCTTTTTTGTTTTTTCTCTCTTTTTTTCTCTTCTATAGAATTCTTTTTTGTTTTTTCTCTCTCTTTTTCTCTTCTATAGAATTTTTCTTTGTTTTCTTTTCTTACTTTTGTTTTTCAGGTTTATATCAAACCTTCCATGCATCGTACCCCATTGCTGTCCGCTTCCCCTCTTTGAATATATCTTTGAAATATCTCCTCAATGATCTTCAGGCGATTTTAGAGGCAGAACATACACCGAGGTATGATCCCTCTAATTTCTTTGATAGGATGTCCTTATCTGGATCCTTCTCCTACTCCTTTCCAGCAGATTCCCCTCCGTCTCCCTCCCCTCTCGTATGGGATGCTTTCAAGGCTTTGTTAGATATTCCCATGGTGGGTGGACCTTTTCTTCCCTCCTTGACGGCTGAGAGTCCTCTCATTTACATTGAGGATCCTCTGACACCTGCTGAAGATTCTCTATGGTTTATCTCACCCATTTACACGGCGTGGCATTCGTTTTTAAAGGTAGACAGTGTGCAGAAACGCTCTCCCAAGGAGATTCTTGCCGTGGGCGCCTCCACCTTGTCTCTTTCTCCTCCCATCACGTCCGCCGTAGCCACAGCCTCCCAACCCCTCGAATCCGCCTCTACTCTACAATTCAGAGGCACTCAAACCCTCTTTGCCCCTTCTCCTTCCTCCAATTTTATCTCCTCTGCTCATGCGCTTGCTCCTTCTCCCCCCCGCCTTGCCTCCGCCTCAATGGCTTCCCCTCTCCTGGTCTTGCCTTCCTCCATGGATATTTCCATTGAGGAGGAAGCAGGGCTTCTACTGGAAGCATCCTTAGCGCAGACGCTACCGCTAGAGCAAAGTTACACCGCCCTTCTCACCGCCATGACCTCCCCAACCTTAGTGGAGGCTAAAATGGACAATGTGGCCTCTACTGAGAGAGAAATTATGAATGAGAGAGACGCCGGTGCCTCCATCCAGCAGGCGGTGAAAGCCTGGGATTCTCCTCCTTTTGTAAAACGGATGGCGCCTCCTTCTAAAGATTTTGAAAAACCAAGGCTCCGACAGCAAACACGGTACAACGCAGCCACGGAATGGCTCACCCTCAAAAAAGAAGGGAAGAGTGCCGAAGGGTATCCTGATTTCAATCTTTTATCTTCTTCTAGTTCTCCACGGATTGCTGCTCCCATTATCTTTAGCCACGTACAAGCGGACACCGAACTAGAGGATTCAGCAGATACTTCTTTTGCCTCTACCTCGTTTTATCCTGCCTTTCAATTTTTCAAGAGAAAAAAGAATGCAACCGGGCTGAATAGCCGATCTGCCTCTTTCTGGTCAAAATCATCACATCGTCTCGAGTCCACAAGTGTCCAGGTTCCCCTTCTTCAATCGTACCATTGTGTGGATGTGGAGAAGGAAACGGAAGCAGACACCCCTTTGTTCTTCCCAGCTAGTTCTCCTCCTCTTTCTCCCTCTAAAACAAGTGCTGAATCTACATCCGTATTACAGGAATTGCCTTCCAGCGAAGCCGACGTGCCAGAGGATATCCTTACGGAGGGCTTAGCCCTCCCTGCTACACCTCTTTCTCCCCCTTTGAGTCACTACAACGAAACAGGCACGGCTCTGCGAGATATCCCTGCTGCCTCACGCCTAAGCCCCTCTTTTCCCATCGAGGAAGATTCTACTTTGCCTTTCTCCCCTCCAGAAGTGATGGTTTTGCCATTGCCTCCTCCTCCCTTGGACGTAATTCCCCCTCCCCCCGTGGAGGTGCATCCCCTTGCACCAAACTATCCCTTCTCCCTTTATCCCTCCCTTCCTCCATCATTTCCCCCTACACCCCAAACTGCCCAACCTGACGTATTGCCTCCCCCCAACGTTACAACATCTCCGCAAACATGGCGAGAAGAGAATTTGTCATTCCCACCTGATAACCCCCCTTCCGTACCGCATCTTCTCCCCCCCGTTCGTCAGGAGGGGATGGCATCGCCTTTAAACCCGATGCTTTATCGTACCAATGTAGAAAATCAATTAATGGCAGAAGCAAAGTATAGGCTGTCTCCCTCTCTTATGAAATCTCTGATGCAACCTTCCCTTCAAGCCTCCTTGAAGTATAACCCAACCATGGAATCGGCGCATGACTGGGAAGTAAATCCTACAGAGGTGATAATGCAAGAAAAAATTGGCAGTGGTGGCACTTCACAAGTATATAGAGGGTTTTGGAGAGGCACAGAAGTGGCTGTGAAAGTTCTTACGGATGTCAATGCGACTACTTTTTCTGAAAAAACGTTGACGGATTTTCAGCGAGAACTTAAAATCATGCAATGCCTGCGTCATCCTAATTTAGTCTTATTCATGGGTGCTTACATTCGCCAGTCTCCTTTTGCTGTCGTCACGGAATTTTGTGCTGGTGGCACTCTCTTTGATATTTTGCATCGAAAGCTTCCTCCTTCTGGTCTGCCGGGTGCCAATTTTTTAACATGGAAGCAAAAATATAAATTAGCATTGGATATTGCTCGAGGATTAACGTATTTGCATTCATCAAAGCCATCCATTATTCATCGTGACATGAAATCATTGAATATACTTTTGGCAGCCCCTATCCAGCGTCGCGAGGATGTTCCTCTTGCTAAGGTAGGTCGTTTTAGAGTGTGTTTTTGTGTTGCTTCATTTGTAAAAATCTACTACTCTTTTGTGTTTTTCGGAATATATAATTGTGTGGGTGATCTGTGGCATGGGAGTGTATGGGTGGTATGAGATTAGTAGGGAGATATTGCTGTGTCATTAAAAAGGGAGATAGTGCTGTGTCATTAAGAGGGGAGATAGTGCTGTGTCATTAAGAGGGGAGATAGTGCTGTGTCATTAAGAGGGGAGATAGTGCTGTGTCATTCAAAGTGGAGTGATGCTGCCATGCAAAATAGTTTAATTGAGAGGAAATCTCATCTGGCACTGTATTTACAGTAGGTGAAACACGGATCCGTGTGTATGTACACAGGTGGCTGATTTTGGTTTGAGTTGCGTTCGAATTACCGACACGGCACAATATGCTACAAATGCCGTCGGAACCTATCATTGGATGGCTCCTGAGATTCTCGCTGGAAAAGTATACGATAGGAAAGTGGATGTCTACTCGTATGGCATTGTTTTGTATGAAATTATCTCAGGATGTCTTCCCTATGAAGAAATGGCTGAAATTAGTACACCTGTGCAAATTGGATTGGCCGTTTGTAACGGCCATCGGCCCGATGTACGTCACATTCCTGCAAGTTGCCCAATGAATTTCAGGTTTGTCTAACTCTTCTGCATCTTATTTTCATTCAAATAAAACAGAGCGTACGAGTGTGCCTGCGTTAGGGGGAGTAAATATTTTGATGAGCACACTAACACATGCCATAAAGAAATCGTACACGTGTTGGGGAGCAGCTGCCCTGTAATTACAATAATGTGGGTAAAAACAAAAAAAATACTAAGATGTAGGTCCTGTGTATGTGGAGTGTAGTTTTAATGACTGGCTGCGGGTGCTGTACAATGACGGTAAGGATGTCACTATTTTTTGTACGGGAAACTTTTCCTTTTGGAATACAGTTGTTTCAGTAGGTAGCTTGCTTTTATGTCTATGTGCTCTCGAAAAGGATGCTACTTTTGTTTGCTGTGTGTACCAGAAACCTTATGACGTCTTGTTGGGCTCAAGATGCAAAAAATCGGCCGTCTTTTGATTCTATTGTTTCTATTATATCCCAGTTATGTCAAGGGATGTGATCGTGCAGAGATGTCGACACTATCATTGAATACTATAAGGATTGACTTAATTCCTTTTTTTAGAGAAGCATTTACGTGCCCACACATTTATAGTTATGCGTACCATCATTAAGTTAACTTGAGCCTTTTATTCTTGCAATAAAAGGCTCAAATGATACTCGAAAGTATCCACCGGTGAAATTAATTCAACATGCGTTTGAACTTAGGTCAAGGTTCTGTGTGAAGAAAATTCACTCAGAAAAAATGAAATGAGTACCATGTTGCGGTACGTATTTCGACAAAAGGGAAGTGTGCGTCCCTTCCATTGTAAAAGAAATTCTAACAAACGAGTTCCCGCTGTATGGTTTTAGAATACGAGCACTGTGGACATAGTGCTTGCGTTTCCGTTGTGAATGCTACACTATCTAGTGGCTACATATTTTTAACGCGAAAGATATGGATTTTTTGCAGTGATTAAATCGCATTACTTTTTTAATTCCTTCTCTAATTTCCAACATTGTAACAATGTAGATATATTTCACTGAAATATTAAAGCAACTATCATTCTTTATAATACGACAAAGCATTGCTAATGAAATCCTAATGGGGCCAAGCAAATAGGATGAAGCTTGTAAAACCCTTCTAGACAATTTCTGGCTGATGCTGATATAATAAAAAAAAGGAAAAGAGACGAAGTAAATATTATTTTGTATTTGTGGCTATATCAAAAGGTCTAAGAATATGATTCCAAAAGAATACTATAAAAAGATAAAATATCGTACGAAAAGTGTTCAGTAAGGAAATACCATACCCTATTCTCCTCCCATTTCCAAGTTAAACTGTTCTTACGACTAGCATCAGAGAAAAGACTGTAGTGCTGAAGTTATTTGCTGTCTTTTGTTGTTGTTGATGTCTAAGTATCATGTATTGAAAATAGGTTATTGCTGAGATGCTTATATAGTAGCCTTTAAGTGGAATTCTCAGTATAGTCTATATATACTATAAATTGTTTCTCCCTGGCATTTAGTATTCTGGCCTTGGTTCATCAAAATCATTGAAAAAAGCCACAACAATCTACGTAATGCCTGCATATACAATCTCTCTTGCTTTACTTAGTCACAGCAATGAAGGTGTGCCGCCATTCAATCACTTGTTGAGCCGTGACATGACAGGTAATACATGTCACGCAAATGACAGTGAAATCACGTAAGCCAAATTGCTGTACTTGATTTGGATTCAGGTAAAAAAAAAATATTTCCGTGTAGTGTTTGCACCTCTGCCTTTTTTTAATGACAATGCTCTTTCTGCACATGGCGGCAGTGCGGATAAAAACGTATAAAACTGGACTTGCGAGAACCATGCTCACGTAAAACATAGGTGTGTCTTCGCTTTCAATATTGCCACTACATTATACACCAGCTGTTGCTTGATACATCACTTAAGTTTATAGCTGGCAACAAACAGGTGCCAGCTTATAAATTGAAAGTTTTAAATACGGTTCGTTTTCTGAAACCACGTATATTCTATCCAGGACAGGGCATCGTATTACATTTTTTTATATTTTTTCATGGGCGTAATTTGCTATCGTCTATTCATAATTTTCCCATTTAAATGCCCAAAAGTAGTATAGAAAAAGAAAATGATAGCTCTTAGCTGCTTCTCAAACGTTGAAATACTCCATGTGCTTTTCATTTTAGCGCATCGCACGGTAAGGTTGTGAAAAATTCTTTGCTCATAGAGAGCTCTATTTTAAAGAGAATTTGTTTCCTCGATAGCAGCAAGTAATAGACTACAAGCATTCGCACTTTACTGCTGAATTTGGCTCTATAGGTCTATGTAAATGCTGTGCAATTTATTTTTGTTTAATAAGACGTTTGAATTGTTGGCCAGAAAGCTTTTCTTTGCATTGGATCATCTGTTCAATCAAAATCGTGGAGATTCCTAGGAAAACAATTTTTTTGAGCACTGGAAATATTTTATTGGTGTGGATTAAGGAGTATAAGCACCGAATTTACAGTGCCACCTGCACCTTTTTTTCATATTTTTTATTGCTTAGTTACCTGTTTTTCTATCATACTTCGTCGCATCTCATTTGTAACGTGCCAAGCTTTGCATGATTTTTCTTGTATGTTGATTAAGTTAGAAAAGAAGCTGTATTTTATAACATGCAAGGCAAGTAGAGAAAGGGCTAATACGCTTGGTGTGACTGTATTCAAACTAAGCGAGCATCAGTTACTTTTTATATGCTATTACTCTATTTCCCATTTATTTTCAAGGGCATTTCGCTTTATACTGTAAGTCTTGGAAAAAATAAAGCATTTGCTATTTCTTTTCTATTTTAATGTAACCAAAATGCAGCACGAATAGTATGCTAAATTGCTATTTCAATACAAGAAATGATTCGTTATTTGCTTCAACAGCCATATTGACGTCCAGCCACGAGGTAATTTTCTTTCCAATTCTTGTAGAAAAACAATTGGCGGTTTTTCTGAAAAGTTCGCAGCTGCGAATTGTCAATTCGAGTTGTGCCCCCCGCAAATCTTTCAGCTGTGTTTTTCTGGGAATGGGCAGAAAAGTTGCCAGTGGAGCGCTACACTGAAGCCGTATATATTGGGCGAAGTTGTCCACCCAAGATTCGATTTGATTTTAATGTTTTACGCGTCGACGAAACGACTGAGTAAAATAATATTAGAAAGGGGTGGTGATAAAACATACATTTAAAGGGTTCTTTTTCATTTATTCGCTATTCTACTTCTTTGTCAAAGTTGTTAGTAAAGTTTTTGACGTAACTTTTGTCTATGTAAAACTTTGTCTTCTTTCTGTACCTTACTACCCTCCTCTCTTTATGAACCAATTTTGTTTCTTGCCGGTAGGACTGACTTATTTTCTGCCCCCTCGTGATTTTTCTTAGAATCTAAAGTATGTCGCGTGGGGAATACGGAAAGCAATGATTTTGCTCTAATAACGACGTGAGTTTTGTGTGAAAAAGAGTTTTCTTTTGCTGTCATAACTCGTTCTGTTGTACGTTAAAGATGGGCACGCATTTAAAAGTTTTGACAGTTTGGTTTAGCTACTCTTTCATTGTAATTTTGGGACGAAATCTTATTTATGCATTGTTTAAAAAGGTACTGTAATGATATGCTTTGGGTGAAATTGGTTACCTGTGATAGGTTGGTGGTTTCTTTTGTATTAACTGCGTTCTTTCCCTATGCACCAACTGCGATCACATTGCAGTAGAAAAGTATTTGCAGGGAGTACTGAAAGAGTGACTGTTCATTCAAAGCAAGCTTATATTTTTTTTGAAGCGTAAAATCAATTTTTTTTATTTTGCTGTGCGGTAAGATGAATAGGTTTTTGCAAAAAATGGTTGGAAATGGTGTACTGAAGAAGTATGCAGTTTTCTTACTAATTGTTCTTCCCTATCAGTTTACACCGAAGGATGTTGTTACCGTATTATCAATGATACAATCTGTGTTTATTTACGGAAAATATAACTTGGCTGTTGCATATATCCTGTGCACCTTTTGTTTCATCTTGTTTTCTAGGAAGAATTGTAAGTACGCCTTCAGTTACAGTTATGTGAGTTCTATTGCCATCATTCGGATTATATCGCCGTTGTAAATTTCATCGTTTCTCGTTTGAGTTACATTTGTTCTCTGAATGTATCCGTGAATTTTCCATAGTAAGTATGCACAGTGTGCTGCCATTATATCTCCCAAAATGATTTCTATCTTTTTAATCTTATTTTTTGTTGTGAATTTTCCTCTGTATGTTTGCAGAGATATTCATTTTTTCAAAAAGAAATAAGTAAATCCGTGTTACTTGCACGATTCACGTGTTACGTACTAAAGAGAGCATTGAAGCAGAGGGATTGGGTGTACAAGAGAGAGTAGAATCCTTGAAGGATATTTCTGTACCTTCTATATCTCGAATATTTAAGCATCACTCTACTTTGTCATGTGGCTCAAAGTGTGGTATTGCTTCCTCTGAACTGGGATTGTATACATTGTTGTACGCATATATCAGGGTAGAGCATTTTTATGCATACTTGTTTGTCTCATGGATGTTACTCTCGTTACTCATAGACGAGTTTTAAGAATGCTAGCTTCTGTTTGCATCGTGTTTTTTGCATAATTCGTTTCGGTTTTCAATAACTTAGTAAGAATTCTACTTTTTGAAATTTCACTTTGAATCGTATGTTGCTCATCTCAGTGATTATATAGAGTGTAAAATATAACATGGATAAGCGTTCCTGCTAGAGTGCAACCTACTGTGCAACTTTCCTTCTATTTTCTGCCTTGTTTTCAGAATTTTGTATTACCGTCAGCTTGAATCTTTCATTATTGAGTGGTTTTGCACATGCTTTCAGAGTGAATAGATAAACAAATTAGGAGCAGCGGTCTCTGATATTTTTTTTTAGAGAATTATCTTTGGGTCTGTACTGCGGTATTTTACCTTCTCTTCGCCAATTTTTTACTAGGTGAGGGTGACATCTTTCGGATCCGCGTTGTTTGTTTTAAATAAATTATTTCCAGCTGGAGAGGATAGTCCAGTAGTGTATCTCTAGGTCATTCTCTGCCATATCGAATTGCGGTTGCTTCTATTCACGGTCTTTGCATCGTTGTTGCGTTGCTTCCGCCATTTTCAAGAAATTTGTTCCCATAAAAGCGTATCGTTCAATGGAGGAGGTATTTGTTTCACTTTTGAAAGGATGGAAATTTTTTGTGTTCTTGCTCACGATTATGTATGAGCGGGTGTTTTCCTTTTTTTCTAATTCTTTTTCCTTGTTTACTTCGAATTTTTGGAGCCTTCCTCACCGTGGAGCTTTGTTAGCAAATGAATGGAAAGGAGTTATCATTACCTTGTGTATTTTGTATCCTCTGGCGATCGCTCTGGGGCAACGCTTTATGAAGGATCGAAAGCCTCTGAAATTGAAATACGTTGCTTTTTTTTGGAATTTTGGTTTGTCCGCATTCTCCTTGTATGGATCATTTTTGATTTTGCGATATGATGCTCCTATCTTGCTTAAGCGATTCTTTATGGAAGAAAATTATGTTCCCACTACGCGGGGCGTGATTGCTTTATTTACGCTAGGCAAATTTCTTGAATTTGGTGATACAGCCATTTTAGTGGCCAGAAAGAAGTTCGTTCCATTCCTGCATGTCTATCATCACTTTACTGTCACTTTGTATTGTCTGCATGCACAAGCGGTCAACGTCGCTTTCGGGCATCATTTTGCGTTTATAAACCTGTGTATACATAGCATCATGTATTTATACTATGCTTTGGCTGTGATCGCTCCACGGTGGCGGGTTCTGGGTTTCTTCCGCCCATACATCACCATTAGCCAAATAATGCAAATGGTCATTGGGTGTGGATTAGCTTACAGTGCCATTTGCTCATCAGATTTGCCTGCATCCCATGGTCTGAACGCACGACTTGCTTTTGCAATGTATATTTCTTATGCAATTCTTTTTGGAAAGCTCTACATGGAAAATTATCGACAGCAGTATCGTCCTATCCTGACGCTTTTTGTTGGTATAATTCACCTTTTAGCACTTGTTGGTGCTTGGATTGTGTGGCAGCATGCACATCTTGCTCGCTTGTTAACCGAAGTACTTGGAGGTTACTGCCTCACAGGGCTTCTTTTTTGGTTTACCAAGGATACAATTCCTTTAACTTCTGAGGCGCAGGTGCAGTCAAGTCTCCCAGAGGGGACGGCCACAGCTTCGCCTCGAAATGGGGCAACAGAAGCTTCATCTTCGATTGCATTGCAAACCAGCCTTTCCAAAGAAAAGGTACTTGCAACTGAGGGGAAAAAATGGAAAACAATCTTACAGACTGTTAGCCAGTTTGCTTTCCTCATTCTGAATTGCATTGCGGCTTGCTTAAAGGATCATGTGATTGTGAAAATCAAGAATGAATTGACAGGTGATCCTGCTGCTGTTGTTCCAGCCAACGCCATGACGGGATCCATCTCACAAGGACCAGCGGAGCCAAAGCAGCAAGATGTAGCGGAGAGTCCCTCCCCTATTTCACTCAGATCTGGCACCACCAATCCCCCCCTGGGAAGCAGCTGCATGTCAATGGCTTCGAATTCTACCCAAACGACTCCCTGCCATCGAACGGATACCTTAACCACTGCTGATTCCTCGGCATCATCTCCTTCGGAATCAGGGGTACTGTGCAAAGCATCAAAAATTCTCCAGCTGAAAAAGTGTTTACACAAGGAAAAGAAACGAAGGGTATCCTGTTTGAGAGAATTTCTTAAAAAAGTGGATGTTTCTATAAAACCTTCGGAAAAAGCTGCCGCATCGCTTGTATCAAGTTTGCGGAAAAATTCGATTACCCCCCAAGCTCTATTTCTCCACAATGCCAAAGATACGTGGATAATGGTTGCCTGTCTAGTTACTCCTGTTATTTATGGAATGAATATTTATGGAGATTTCTTTCTTGGACTTTGTGTACATGGTGCACTTCGATGGGTACTCGAATTACATACCACAAACTCATTTTTGAAAGACATCTATTCTGTCGCTTCTGCTGCGATTAAAAACGAAACGAGATAACCCTGTACAGCGAGTGTTTGTGGAAGAATATAGTATTTATCCTGAGGGAATAGTGATCGGCCTCTGTAAACTGAGTTATCAAAATTTAACGGCTGGAAGGATTCGTAAATTGTATCCTTAGGGTGCAACTGGGTAGCAAGTAGCATACTAGAGAACGCTGTTCCCTGTTGAGGGAGTTCATTGGTGGCCTGTTTTGTGTAGTAGCAATATATTTTGATGCACAGTATTTACGACTTTGCTCGTAATTTAAAATTATTTTCAGTTAGTGTGTTTTATCCTATGTAATTCTATTGGCAAGAATTGAGTGTGGTGTATTGTATTTTGACCCTGTTTGGGACACAAGAGATTAAGCATCGCAGTAGAAAATGAAGATGTTTTACATTAAGGGGATTATTATAAATTTGTCATATTCACCAAGGAATTCATCCTCTCGCTTGCCGTATGAATTTATTTGTGCTTGTGAATACATACATTGTAGTCGCAAGCTTGTTAATCGACGTATAAGCACATTTTTCTGACTTCTAAAGAAATCTTACTAAAGAAAAAAGTGAACAACATTATTTTGGCTATAGACTGTTTTCCCTATTGTTTGGAAGTCTATGTAAAGATGAATACCTGCATTCCTCAGTTCGTATTCCGCATAGAGCTTTTTGATGATACTACACCTCATTATGTTTTCTCAGTCGACTTAGCTCATGTTTGAAAATTCATAATGTAGATAGGAATATTGGTGCTAAATTTTTTATTCGAACTTTGTAGGTTTGCAAAGACGCTTAACTACTATGTCATTTTACATCCAGCGAAACCTTTGAAATTATTATTTTATGAAGATATAGGTTTAGGTATTTTCAAGTATCTTTAAGATGTTGCTTTTTTGATTATAAACAGCGACTAATGCCTACTGTTCTACTAGTAACTTTTGGGAAGATTAATAAATTTGGAAAGAATGGATGTGATAATTATTCCAAATAAATGCTTTGAATTTAACAGTTATATTTTGGATAGCATTGAAAAAGGATAGCTGATATTTATTCTTTCTAATGTGGTTCTAATCGATATCCAATTTACTTGCACTCAGCATCGATGAGAGAATGAATTTTTATCAACTTAATAGGGTGAGATGGCGTATCATGTCTACGTGCGAAAAGATATTCTTCCAGCGGCAAACTATTCTGGGAAATATACGGATTTTTCAATAATTTTGCGCTCATTCTGAAAATATCAACAAATTGCTTATAAAGCGTGAATTTGTTTTGATTCCAGTTAATGTCGTTGCGTTAGATTCGATCAAATCATCCCTGGAAAGAAAGTGCGATGATGCGCTTAAGAAGCATTCTACATGGTATGCTATAGTACACGAGGTTTTCTCATTTTTTTGAGTAGGCAGCGAGCAATTTGTTTCAAAAATATAGACATGTGGAATATGCTAATTGGTATTCCCATGAAAAATTTGGTGGCAATAAGGACAAAATGCAATTTTTACAAACGCGTCGCTTAATTTATTGCTGGATTGCTATCTCGACGTAAAAAAGTTTGACACACCCACTGCGGATAGCTGCAAGCATATTTTGGGTTGCAGGTGATTCGAGAATGCATATTGAATTTTGTGAAAAATATACATTTTGTTTTATTAAAAGGGGCTAAGCTGATGTTTAATTGAATATGGGAAATGGTGATATTCAATGACGCCCTTCATTGGCGTCGTACTCTATTCTATCGTAAGAAACAGCTGAGCATGCTTGCAATTTTTTCTTTCGTACATATAAAACTTTATACGAGCATTATCATAGTTTATTCAAAGTTGCTTCAACTTACATTGTATCTTTTTTACTGAAGCCCTTCTTTTCGTTATTTACTCTTATTTTCTTGTTTTTTTTTTCGAGCATCTACATGCTCCTTTAAGACATGAAAAGAAATAGTTTCGCTGTTCCGAAGTAGAGAGTCAAATATTTTTAATTTTCTATTTTGCTAATAAAAATACTGAAACATTCAAATCTAACTAGGAAAAGCTGTTGCAGACATAGTTTGTTATTAACCTTGAGCGCTTCGCTGCTTTGTGTAGAACGTAGATTCAAGATAATAGCGCAAGAAAACAAGAGAAATGGCATACAACACTCAAACAGAGATGTGAAGCAAATATATCTCCAACGAATCCTGCTAGGTTATTATGGATTCTTCCAAGTTTGGGTTAATTGAAAATTGTAGTCCGTAAATAAAGGTGCTTGTACAAATCCTATGTAGACAAGGCTTTTTCAAAAATTCTTAGCGGATAGTGTTTTCCGTATGGCACACCAAAATGAATAGCAATGTAGGTTGCACCCGACGATTTGCAGCACACTCAAAATCTCGTTCGTGAATTGGTACGGACAGCGAATTATAGCAGAATGGTTGCATTGCTGTTCTGGATAGAGTAAACGGTTTTTTGAATGCTATTGGCATGGATGAACGCAACTATCAGAAATGATTTTACTTATCTTGATTGCAAACCTTCCATTTCATTGGTATATTTTAATCTACGATGAAAATTTTGTTCTATTCTCTCTTTTCTTCTCGCCCAGTTGTCTTAATTCTCAATCTTATTTGTCCAATTGAAACCGCTGATTTCTGCGAGTTGTAATGGATTTTGTTGCTCCTTTTTGGCATTCTGGTTTGGCAAAGTTTGTTCCTTTCCTTATTTTAGCATTTCTTTACAATATTTCGCAAACCCTTGCGCAATATATTATCTGGACATGTAATCGTTGAAACAGTACACTTGAAAGCGGCCCCATTTCTTCTTTGCTTGTCTGGTATATTATTTTGATCAAGAGGATAGCAATATTTTTTCTCTAAAGGTAAATTGTAACAATCTAACCGATTTATGAGAAGAGCAACGCATTTCACGTAGAAGAGCTCCGTAGGTTTTTGCAAACAATGCTTGGTTAGTGTTGTCATCTTTGCGAAACAATGAGAAAATGGGTATGAAATATCTTTCAAAAGTGGCCAGTTTGGCTGTATTTCTTTGGCGTCTGCATTTCTTTGAGGATGGGGTCAATACGATAATTTATTTTGTTGCTAAAACTACGTAAAACTCAGACGTACCCATATTTGCTGTGTTTCTCTTTTTGAAAATAGCGAAGTAAACGAAAAAAGAAGATATCTTCGATTTTTAAGTGATGCACGTAACTGTATTGGCTTTTAAAATAAGGCATGCTATGCCTTCCTTTTCTCTTGTTGCTATCTCCTTTCTTCGTTTCAAGTTTGCTAATTAATTAAAATTGCTCACTCTCCTCTTACCTACACGCGAAGAATACTGAAACATCGCTGTTTTCTATTTTGGAGCTATGATGCTTTGCTTTTGTAAAACTTTCCATGCTTATTTTTGCTACATAACTATGTGTTAGACACCGCTGCCTATTTCTCTATCTGTAGTTACTCTATGCTCGCTGCATCTTCTTGTTCTCGTCTTTGCCACACCTTGTTTATTTTCGTGATGCTCGAAATAGATGCCACTCCTATAGAGAATATAGGAGAAGCTGGCCTACATCATTTGTTTTGTTTATACGTATTTCTACACCTCTTGTCCTACTACATTTCTGTACTAGCATTGTCCTATTTATAGATATTTTCATTGTATACTACGTTCTTTATTTACTCAGGATACGAAGGAGATCCCTTTTGTTCTCATTTTCTAGGAAAACGCCATTCTTTGCTTCTATGGCATGATCACAGCAAACCCATCATTTTTTTGCTTTGTGGCAATTTTAAAAATTATCGCGGTGGCTACTCTTATATCACTCTTCGATTAGCACGCAGAGAAATCCTTTGAGATAGCATGCGGCAGAAATCGTGAGAAAGACTATACAAGACTATCTTTCTAACCATAATGTACTTTCATTAAAGACGTGTGGTTTCTCTCTTTCACATACCCTTTCTTGCTTCTCAACGATACCAGTGAGAATACATCCCGTGGCTGCGTCATTTTGAAGCTGATGAAACTACTACAACAGCACGATTTTATTGTTTCTATTAAAAATGTATTCTCATCCTATTCCTTTGTCGCAGGGTGAATATGGCAGCATTAATTCACCGTACCCCTATTCCTGTGTTCCTTCAGTGCACGGGGGGACGGCTCTCACTATACCTCAGGGAGTGCCTCTATCTTCAGAGGATAGATCTGGCATAGATTCTCCATCTATGGGTTCTCACTTGACCGGTCATACTCCTTCGGCAGCCTCGATGTCAGAACGCCTTCTCCCACCGCAACCTGCCTACTATTGTCCCTATCCTTACCCCTATTTTGCTTGCTATCCCCCTGCAGAATGTACCTCCTACAATTCTCTCTCAGTACTGCCTCCTACCCCAATGGGAACGTCGAATGCTATGGCCTACACACCGATGTACCCTCATATGCCTGCCTCCTCGGCTATTTATTTTCCTCAGGGCATTCAAGGGTGGGCACCCCCTCAAGCTATACAGGCCCCTGGCATCTATTACACCTTACCTCAGGCCGAGGCATGGGTAAGGAATACCACTACAAGTGGTATGGAGTCTCTCCCTACTCTCCCTCCCTATCACGTAGGGTCGCATGAGGGGTGCCTTCCTACTCCAGAATACGCTTATGGTATGATGCCTCCCCACACGTCTGACTTCTACCCAGCACCTCCTTCTGAGCCATTCTCCTTTATGCCTTTGAGTGCCTCCTCGACGGTTACATTTCCTGTATACGATATGCCCTCTCCTGAGGAGCCACCAACAGCAGTACCTATGGAGGTTGTGGCAGCCACAAGCTTCTCACCAGAAAGTGCCGCCGATACCGCCGCAACTGCTTCTACTATGAGCTTTCATACGATCGATCTCCTTCCTTCTGCAGCGGCAGTATCAGGGGATCCAACTGCATACTGGGAGGAGGATGAAGAAGAAGAGGCAGTAGCAGGTCTTGAGAAGAAACGGGATATTGCTCTCTCACCCTATGTTCTTCCTAGGGATACGTGTACAGTGCTAAGCATAGTGGATTCTTGTTCTCGTGAGACATGCTTGCATTGCTCTCTTATGAGCAGAGAAGATTATGATGCTGTTGCGACATCCCTCTCACAGGAACCCCCTCTTATCGACCATGGTTCCCGCTCTCTCTCTGGCTATCCCCCTAATGGGGAGAGGGTCTCGTCGTTATTCAAGGAGAAAGTGCGCCAATGGATTGTGAGCCATACCGATGGCATGACTTTGCCATCGGCTGCCTCTACAAATAAGAAGAATCAAATATCCAGTACGCCACCCTCCGATGTGGATATACACAATGCAGCTTCCAGCGTTGAGGGGGGAGGTCCCTCTCAAGCAATGGAGAATTCTTCTTCTGCTGACGAGGCTAGTTTATCTACTGAGGGAGCTGTTTCTTCTACTTTTAAGACAAGGGAACGGCAAACTTCGGATCTACATATAGCACAACAATCCCAGTCTACGTATGCGCAGCCATTATCAAAGCCATTGCAACATCCGTCCATGGAGCGACATAATTGTACTAACGTACTGCCACGAGCCTCCTGCCAACCTATTGATTCAATGACGATGCAGAAACAGGCATGTCACGTCTCTATTATTCGTTGGCTGAAATCTACACCCTCTACGGTATCCTCCTCGAGTGGAAACTCCTGTAAGCAAAGATCCAGAGGAGTTCCAGACGTTGCTTCAGAGAAACCGCATTCTTCTTTCAAAGGTTGGGCTGCACGCAGTGATAAAGAAATGAGGCTTGGGTGCATCTGCTGTGGTGATGCAGTGTACAAAAAAATCTAGTTTGGATGAGGATTTATAGGAAAATGTAGGATAAATGTGCGGTTTTTGATTTTTGAGAATGTCTGTTTTGTTTTCCTTTTCCATGAGGTATTAATGGCATGCTTTAATGTCTCATTCGATTTATTTCTCTGTTTCATCCACTGCAAAATAAGAGCATGCTGAAGTATTGACGGACATCTTTTGTGCTCTTCATAGCTATTTGTCTATTTTTGCAATTTTTGTCAATGTGTTTTGAAATTTTTAGTTTTTTTTTAAGTAGTATCCTGACCTGGAGTATTCCCTTGAAATCTCAAGCCTGTATTGAGTTTTTTTAACTTTTTCCTCTTTTTTGAATGTGATGCAGGAATTCTCGAGGCGCCCCTTCTCTCCCCTGCGAAGCTACCAGAAAAGCAAAATGAAGTGGGGAAAATTATGAAGAGGCAACTGAAATCTATACAGCAGATTATTGGATAAATAGAGAGTAGTGCTTGTAAAGAGCCTAATATCCTTTTCTTTTTGTTTTTACCCAAATTTATAATAGCATAGGAAAAAATTTTTGTTTTTCCATTCTGCATTCTTTATTTTCTTTATACTAATTTTGAGGGTATGCATGTACCAAATTTCACATATAGCATTGAGCCATCCCTTTGTATTCCTTTAAGTATTGTTGTATTTTTGTCTTTTTTGGTAGCTACTTTCTAAGGCTTCAAACTATCCCTCCTTGAAATAGTATAGAGGCAAAGTATACATGTCTCATCTACATCCCACTTACTCTTCATGAATTTTCGTGGTATAAAATATAATTATTCACGAATCGTTTTTTGTATTATTGTTGGTGCCGCAAGTACTATTCTTTTGATACGTTATTTCATTTCTCCCTTACCGTAGCTCTGATGCAATTTCTTTTTTTGATGGAAAGTCCATTTCACCTTGTAGAAGTTGTATTCTAGGAAGAAGTTTGGATTTTGTAAGGAATGTATATGTAAATCTTTGTGTATCTATTTTGTTGTTGGAGTATTAAAAATGATGTATAATTGTTCGATTTGTCACCATTCTTGTGGAGATGCTTCGGCCAGCTTTTTAGTTCCTTTTTTATATTTTGGTTACAAATAGTCTGACGCACTACCCGCTCAGTGTACTGAAACTCAATAAGGATGAAAAATGAAATTGAATAGGAGCCAACACTCTGTTTTTCTTTTGTATTGCTTGATTTTACATGCTTGTGTAAGGTTTTGCTCAGTTTTGTAATTTCCATTTTCTTGTATAGCGTTTTATTTTTTGCTTAAAATTACATGTAGAAAAACTATAAAATAATAGCTACGCTGTCAAATCTTTTTGCCTAAGAAATGCTTGCCTTAGCTATTAGCCTGAAAAAACAACTTGTAGATGCTCTATTTTTTTACAGGAGCGAACTTTCAGGCTGTATTTAGTATGATTTTGCAAAATAGATATATTTGATTAAAGTGTACTGAACACGTTTCGTTTGTATTTTCACTATTTGCTCTACTGCATTCATTTTATTTTGGATTAGTTCAAAATTACGGCTATTTTCATTGAAGAATCTGCTTGCTTGGCCGAAAAACAGAGTCATTTTCAATCATTCAATTGTCTTTCCATCGCTTTTTTATAACATAGCAAGTGGCTACGCTGTCTAAGCGCGAAGTTATCACCTCTGTTTTTCTTTCGCATATTCTTTATTTTATCAAAAAAGGTTCAATCAGCTGCAAAAAATTGCATACTAACAGCTGTAGTAATATAAATTTTGTCTGATAAGTGAAAGAGTTGTATTCTTAAGAAAGTAACGCCAGAAATATATGAGCGCATGCTGACTTCTCTCAAATTTCTGTAAGGCATCGTGTAGACGTTTAGCGTACTCGCTGTGAGCCATTTAAAACTCTTATTGCTTTGTAATATTACTTCTTCTGTGAATGCTAAAATCACTCTGCTATTTGAAAAAAGTATGCTACATAAAACGCAACTTTCACCAACTTACTTACAGTAACAAAAAAAACGGCTCGAAATTAAAATGTTTCAAAATTGAATGGTAGTTACATCTATGGGAATTACATCTTGAATGCTAAAAGAGTTATAGTAAGATAATGAGCGTGGCTTCAATGTCACTTTATTCAAAATATACTAGCATTCATTTCTTATAAAAAGTTTACGACAACCATGCTCGCGTAGATTTTTCTTTAACTTGAATGAATAACACTCGTGAGCAAAAACGGCATGCGGACGGGGAAGGAGCCGGCTAAGCATAAGCATGGCATGATGGCAAATCTTCCAGGGGATGCTTTTGAAAGATTTCTGTTCAGTGGTAATGCGTAGCTACAAAAAGAAATGGATAAACTTTATCAAATGCGTTCAGGTATTACCAGTGTTGTTTTTCTTCTTCCTCAACTTTCCTGTCATGAAGGTGCCGTATGGACATCGATTCTAAAGAAGGGTAGTTTTTACATTCTAAACTTAGTTTTACTCAGTTTTTAGAATGTTGTATTTCTTCATCCACTGAAAATAGTGCTAGCTTTCCAATTTTCGGGTGATATTCATTCTGCGAACACTCTTGTTTACTCTGATGGATGAGCGAGGCTTCCAACTATTCACAAATGCCGTAGCGAAGGCTTTAAACAGCTGGTACGGAAAATTTTCGATAGAGATGTCGTTATGGCAAAAAAGAGAGCTACAATGAAAGGAACAACTTAGTTCTGATTTTGTATCAGAATCGTTTGTTTTTATTTCAATAATTGAGGCAGCCGATAGATGTATAGTGTCATGAAACATTGAAAAGAAATGACTGTATTCTTTTTATCCGAATGTCGGTCTTTATATTGTTGCAAAGTCTTTGGTTCTACATTTAAAGGGTATTACAAAAGTTAGTTCTCTCTATCGGTGAACATTCTTTTCTTTCAAAAACATTTTTCATATTTTTTGTCAGAAGTGCGAGCTTGAGCGACTATATTGTTTTGGGACTCTACTGTTATAGGCTTTACAAGCAAGCTTTCTTCATAGTAGTTAATGTTGTTGAGCTGCATCCTTGTAAGGAGGAAAAATTGTCCCCCTGCTATGATTTATGAAATCACGGCGGCTATCCAGGCTCGCATTTTGATTCATTCTCTGTGCTATATATTCTATTATTTTGTAGGACCGCTTTAAATTTAGCGGTGGAATACCAATGGGGAGGCCGTTTTTCTCATCAAAAACGGGAAACGTTGGGTGAAGAAATCATTTCCTATTTTACTGATCGTAAGAAATAGTTAGAACTGGATAATTATTTTTTGGCTTTTGCTCTCATCGATTTTTGATTCATTTTAGCATCTTATTTTTTCTAAAAAAATGATAGTATTTATGTATTTGTAGACGTATTCAGTGGATGAAGAGGTGTTTCATTGAAATAGAAAGCTGCTTGCATTGCTCTTCTATAATTTTATTTGCTAATATTTCCCTGAAATAAGTGGTATCGCTGTGCATTCTTCCTTCTTTCAGATGATATTTTTACAGCAAGAAATGTATTTGAATATTTGCCTGCCTCCTGAATTTTTGTGAGGTTTCTGAGCATGTGCTTTTTTTATGTATATTGGAGACAATTTAACCCTATTATTAAAATATTTTATGTTGCTTGTAATGAACAAAATTTTATGATTGCGCACTTGCAGGAAAAACAGTAAAAACTGGCTGGCTGGCAGAAACTTTAGCAACCCGGTTAAGTGATCTTTTTTCAGTGGATTTGGAAGATCATAGTGAGGTTTGTAATTGAAAGTATGTGTATCAGAGATACCTGCATAATCTTATAGTCTGCTTAGTCTTTGTATAGATCCGCTACGATTCTCCACACACTATATTGTCTTTGATGCTTTGTGGTTTAGTTTAATACTTTGAATTTTTTTCATGCGTTAACTTTGTGTTATAAGGAAGAAGTGGCCGCTTTACTTGTAAACCTCTATGATACCTGTAAAAAGGGTGATTACAGCTTGGTTGAGCAAATTTCAAAAGTAAAATCAAGCCCAGCTGACGATTGCGTAACTTCTCATCTTTCTGTCGAGAGTAGTGGTCCGTTTTCTATTTTTATCCTATTCGTTATTGTCTGATCACTTTTTTTTTGAAGTATTTTGTTGCATTTCTTACGTATGTAGCCTTTATTAGAGCAATTTCTCATGACATTTTACACCAATTAAAGCGCTGCCATTCGTTTGTAAAAAAAAACGAATCCGAACACGTTGCATATTTGCATTTATGGAAGAAGAGGAAGAGCACATACTAAAGCGATGAATCCTGTAATATCTTCGCGTGTACTTACAGTGGTTTTAAATTTCTTCGAATTGATAATTTTCAAGGATCATTTTTCAATTGTTTCAAGAAAAAAATTGCTTTCGTTGCACAACTAGCGTTGCACTTACATGTTAAAGAATGGATTTAGTGTGTGCCTCCTTGTCATTTCTGCAAGGAATGTCATTTCATTTTTGTAAAATGCATTTTCCTAAAATGGAAAAGTCCTTGCCCATGACTTTCCCGTCTCTATTTTAGTTAAAAAACATGTCTTTTCCTAACTCTGTAGTGTGTGCAAAGGGGAAGCAGTTTTGCAATTTTTTTTCACCGTTGAAATTACATAGTATGGAGTCTTAGTGGTCAAATAGTACTTTTCTCCTAATTTGAGACGGTGAACATTTTGGAAAAGTGTAGCGGAGTTTACGAAAATTTTTTTTTCCGGAAATCTTTACTTTACAAGGAATAGTATCAATGTATCTATCCTATACATTTATATACTTTTCTGTTTTGTTGCAAAAGCATCCTCGCTCGCCTCCGACATCGAAATGGAAGAATCCGAAGGTACATACACACACGTTTTATTACATATTTTTGTAGTATTTTATTTTGTTTCTGTAGATCATGGATTCGGCTACATATATTAAGAAAGAGTGTTGTTTAAATAGTTTTTTCGCTTTTCTGAAATGTCTACGCCGTGCATAAATTTAATGGTATAGTTTTTTCATTTCACCGTCGATACGCTTTTCATAACAATAATTTTTTAAACATTACTTTTCCTATAGAAGAAGATGTATCCTCTGCGGTTTTTTTATCAGAGAATCCGCCATCCGTGCCCCAGCAGTTGAAATCTTCCACAAAGGTGAATGGAAACACTGTGATTTCTACTCCTATCGAAGAGGATGGATGGATCGCCGCTCGTCTATTCAATCGACGGAAAAAATGAAGCTTTTTTTTCCAATTCCGTATGCATGAGGCAATTCTTTTCTCACGCTTCTAACTTAATCTCTCTTTTTTCTATTCTATAGGAGACCCTCGAATATTTTTTTATCGCTTTCAAATGGGTATTATCCTTCTCTTTAAATCTATTCGTATATGTGTGGCTTTACCATCATCAAAGAAATTACGTAGGCAGCACACGTACATAACTGGTTTTAAAAGGATACAAATTGTAAAAACGTAGGATATCCATGTAGATATCCAAAAACACTTTTTCAAATTGAAAGAAGATATGGCATTTGTTTTTGTGTGTGCATTTTCGTCATTTGGCTATCTTTTCTTAGTTTGAACAATCTCTCGCTGTATATACTCTTAAAAAAAAAAACAGTAGAGATGGGTAAGAAACTTGAGGAAAATACAAATAGACTGTCAAAGCCTTCCAATGAAAAGCTTTCTTTAGGAATAGAGGCTGTGAAGAGTTTACTTTATATGAATAGAAGCCTTCGACTCCAAAGAAAAACAGGTGTTTATTCTTTTCTTTTTTTATAAAAACATTGAAGCGATGCCTTTTGTAGAGGCAGCAGATGAAGATAGAGATGGATTGCATGCTTAGAGAAGTGGATAGAATTGTTAAATTCGTGTGTTAAATTTCGATTTTATACTTTTAGGTGGTAGTTATGCCTTTCATTCTATTTCTTCCTTTCAACTATTCCTACTTCATACCTTTTCAGCCAATCCTCATGGCTATTTTTACGGTTTACGAAAAAATCCCAGGATAGAAACTTTTATATAATTTTCAGATACTAACAAAACTATTAGAGAGAGAGTCTCTAAAAAGTAGTTATCAAAAGCATTTCACATGCAATGGAATTTTTTATTCACAGTGTTTATATATATAGTCTTCTTACTCAACACGTTTGCTTCTCTCCCTCCACACTGTAAAATAGAAAAAGAGTTTATTGCCAAAATAAAAGGATAGAGAGGCAACAGGATAATCCATACAGGATAAGGAAATGAATTTTCTATCAAAGTAGCATCTTTATAAAGAGACATGAAGGTGTGTGTATATACAGTGGACTCTTCAATTTTTATCGTTCATTTCTTTTTTAAAACAGGGAAAGAATGGGTGATGAAACACCTATAACAGGAGCGATTCTTATTTTTTGAGAATTATAGAGGAATACCATTTAAAAACATACTTTATACCCTCACTATCATTTTTTCTCCTCAAGAAAAGTAGGAATACACATGCAACTATAGGAGATAGAAGAAGATATTTCCTAATCCAGGTGTGAAGGCATCTTTAAAGAATTTTATCACATTTTTAATAGTATTTTTAAGTGAAAACATGAATAAACCATGTGAATGTATATATACACGTCTATACAATCGCCTCTATAAAAGAAAAGGAAGCAGAGAAATGTATACAAGAGTTTTAGAATACAGGAAATATATTTTTATGAACAGAAACGTGTATGTAGAAATATTTTTTAATATACAAAACGTATAAAGTGTAAACAAAATAATACTGCTTTTGAAAAACATTACAAACAATACTAAAAAAACATTTCTAGACATGGAGGAATCCAATAGTTTGCATCCTCCTCATTTTTATAAAACAAGAAATAGGAATCTTTCACCCCTATAAAAACGTGGATATACTCGCATTTTCTAATAAAAAGAATAAAGATACTTTTTCTTCTTTGAATACAAAGAAAGTATAAACTCCTATTAAACTCACGAATTCTACATTTCATTGCTCATTTCAAAATACTATCCTCTTTGAATTTCCAAGGGATCAAAATTCACACGATGAAGAGGTAGAAATCTTGGTCATCAAAAACAAAACAGAGATTCTAAAAAATGTATAAACTACAAAGTGTACACATACTAGAGAGAACATATAAAAGTTGTATATAAATATATATAAAATAACAATATATCTGAATGCCTTTCAAGTGAAAAATGTTAGAGCAAACCAAGCAGCTTCTTGTGGATCAATGGCAAAGGCGGATTGCCTTCCTGGATCAATGGCAATCTTTAGAGCCGCTCTGGCTGCCTGAAAATATATATTTTGAATCTTCTTTTAAAAAAATACTCTTTCTTTTGCATTTTAGAAACCCAATTTAGATATTTGTAATAAATTTAAAAAAAATAAATTTTCTGCCAAATGAAAGCATATTCATAAAAAGTAGAAATTTCAATTTTTTAAAAATAAAAATAAATTTTTCCACACACTAAAAAAAAGTGGAAATTTCAATTTTTTAAAAATAAAATAAAAATATATTTTATCGGATATAACCAACCATTCTATTTGCAGCCGTATTAGTAAGAAGTGTAGAAGAAATAGAATGTGCAATAGTTGAACATTGTTTATTTAAATGCGATGAAATCGTATCAAAGAGAGGTATCTGCGTTCTATAAAAATAGGAAATACAAAATAATATATTTTTTTAATTCATTCAAAAATATGTTAAATTCTAATCGTATCTATATCCTTTTTATGTAAAATTAAATCTATTTTTAGCTTTAGTCAAATCTGTTAAAAAATTTTAAAATAATTTTCTTCTCACTTTTTATGAATGCATTTATAGTTTCTTCTTTCAAATGGTACTTTTTTTTCACTTTCTTTTTGTTATAAAATAATCTTTCCATTTGATGTTTGTATTTTACACTCAAATTTTCATTAGTTTATCTTCTCTTTCTTTCTCTATGCATTTTTTTCTCCTTTCATCCTTTCTCTCTTTCTTTATGTTTTCCTTTCGTTTTCTTCTAATATCTTTCCTGACATTTTTCCCTCCCTCCATTCCTTATTTCTCCATCTCTCCATTCTTTATTTCTCCATCTCACATATCCTCCTTCCTCCCTCTCCCCCATCCTCCTTCCTCCCTCTCCCCCATCCTCCTTCCTCCCTCTCCCCCATCCTCCTTCTTCCCTCTCCCCCATCCTCCTTCCTCCCTCTTCCCCTCTCTCTATAAACAAACCGTCGCTGTTGAAATTTAATAATAGCATTTCTCTGCAAAGTAAAGCTGACAGTAGAAGAATTTTGACGTGCTTGAAGTGGAATAGATTCATTTTTATAGACTGTAATTTCTTCAACCATTTGACATGCTTGTTTTCGAGTAAAATGAAAATATGAAGGGCCATTTACTTGGGAAGAGGAGGATTTTGATGTTTTTCCACCATATAAAATAGATGGAAAATAAGAAGATTTGGAGGTAGAGAAAAACGGTGCATTCGTAACAGAATTGTGTGCATCCAAATCCAAAACATACCAAAAGACGATAGCATTGAAAACACCACAAGTGTTTATTGGAATCAAAAATTCTCTTTGACGTGCATACTGTTCTTGTTTATTGAAACCTTTAGAATCTATTAACATAAAAAAAACAAAACAAAGTAAAATGAAACTCTAAAAAAACTTCAAAATACTATAAATAAACACACTATTTTCCTATCTTCCTTTCTTTTTATAAATTTTAACCCACCCATCTCTCTCTCTCTCTCTCTTACCAAAATCAAAATCAAAAACTTTAAAGGGATCACTCAAACAAGTATGGACGGTGGCAGAAAGATCCAAAGCAAAGTAATCTCCTAAATATTTTTGCATAGACCATGGACTTAAATCCATCGTTTCAATCTCACGAATTCCCAGTTGAATACACATGGCATAGAGTGAAGCCTGAATAGGTAAGCAATGAGAGAGTGATGGAGAAGAAGAAGCAACTGTGGGAGGAGAAGGAGGAGGCATCATCAAAGCTTTCCATGCATATTTACCCAATGGAAGGATGCCTTCACCTAATAATCCAGTATCAAAAGTTGTCCATACCATCAGATTGACACGATGTTTCAAAAAATCCTCTTCTGTTACAGGAGGAAGAGTTTGCTCTAAATTTTCTCCCATGGGAATGCCATACGCTTCCGCAGTAGCCAGCATCAATGCTGTCTGCTGGTTAGAATCCTTCACAGGAGGACGCAGCTGACGTATCTCTTTGTATAGAAATTGAAAGCGTGCATCGACATAAGCCGTCTCTTTTTGCCAATGGAGCAAAAGAGAGGCTTGTTGTCTATCTTTTTCTGTCTCCTGTGTAGAAGAAGCCAAAGAGGAACCATTTTTAGTAGGGGGAGAAGCTGTCGCAGCCGCCAAAGAGGCCTCAGGGGGGAGGCTCACCTTCGATTGAGAAGCGGTGTCTCTTATAAATACATCTTCCAACATATTGGAAGCCATCTTTTCATTTTCAGAGGTTTGTCTTGTAGTCTCCAAATATTTATCCTTAGGATTGGAAGATGTACTCCCCCTCTCCAAGGTAGAAGAGGGGTCTTCAGAACGAGAAAAGAGAGAAAAAGGAATCCATGCAAGAGAAAATTTAGGATCTTGATTTTTTTTTAATTTTCGTTGTGTTTGTGCTGCCAGGAAGGTTTCTGCAAGAGCCAAACGATTCGAACGCAGCAATTTTCGACTGGCAAATACAGAAGAAAGCATTGTATCAATGCCTGTAATATGAACAGAAGGATGCGGTCTATGCAGATGTTTAGAAAAACATTGCCCAATAATACGCCCTATAAACAAAGCTTGAAGGCCAACCCCACACCCCACATTCAAAATTTCTAAAGGCGGTGGTGATGTTAACGTATGCGCTGCCTCCAAAAATGGTAATAATACCGCTTCCATAGCCTTGTACCATGCTGTAAATGGATTGGAAAAAAAAAAATATATATAAATATATGAAAATATATAAAAAAATAAAAATATATAAAAAAATAAAATATATAAAAATATAAAAATAAAAATAAAATATAAAAATATAAAAATAAAAATATATAAAAAAATAAAATATATAAAAATATAAAAATAAAAATAA